>JAIUJO010001209.1:0-5000 GCA_023846275.1 Vanilla planifolia | reverse complement strand
TCCTAATCTTCTTCTTGATATACTTCTTCTCGTTCTTCTTCTTCTTCTTCTTCTTCTTGTTCTTCTTCTACTTCTTCTTGTTCTTCTTCCTCTTCTTCTTCTTCTTCTTCTTCTTCCTCTTCTTCCTTTTCCTCTTCTTCTTCTTCTTCCACTTCTTCTTCATCTTCTTTTTCTTCTTCTTCTTCTTCTTCTTCTCCTTCTTCTTCTTCTTCTTCTTTTTTACTTGTTGACTTTCTTCTGCTTCTTCTTCTTGTTCTTCTTTTCCTCTCCTTCTTTTCCTTCTTCTTCTTCTTCTACTACTACTACTACTACTACTTCTTCTTCTTATTCATCTTCTTCTTTTTCTTCTTCTTCTTCTTCCTCTTCCACTTCTTCTTCTTCTTCTTCTTCTTCTTCTATTTCTTCTTCTTCTTCTTCTTCTTCTTCTTCTTCTTCTTTTACTTCTTCTTCTACTACTTTTTCTTCTTCTTCTTCTTCTTCTTCTCCTACTATCACTACAACTTGTTCTTTTTCTTCTTCTTCACCTTCTCTTTCTTCTTCAACTTCTTCTTCTTCTTCTTGTAATTCTTCTTTGACTTCTTCTTCTTCTTCTTCTTTTTCTTGCTCTTCTTCTTCATCTTCTTATTCTTCTTCTTCTTCTACTAATACTACTTGTTCTTCTTCTTCATCTTCATCTTCTTCATCATCTTCACCTTCTTCTATTTCTTCATCAACTTCTTTTTCTTCTTCTTGTAATTCTACTTCGACATCTTCTTTTTAGAAATGTTCTTCTTCTTCTACTACTACTTCTACTTCTTTTTGTTCTTCTTCTTCTACTACTATTTCTTTTTCAACTTCTTCTTCCTCTTCTTCTTCTTCCTATTCTTCTTCATCATCATCATCTTCTTCATCTTCTTCTTCTTCTCCTCCATCTTCTTCTTCTTCTTCTATTTCCTCTCCATCATCTTCTTCTGCTACTACTTCTTTTTCCTATACCTCTTCTTCATCTTCTACTTCTTCATCTTCTTCTTCTTCCTCTTCTTCTTCTTCTTATACTTCTTATCCTTCTTTTCTTCTTCTTCTTCTTCTTCTCCTTCCTCTTCTTTTTCTTGTACTTCTTCTCCTTCTTCTTCTCCTGCTTCTTCTTCTTCTTCTTTTCCTTCTTCTACTTCTTCATCTTCTTCTTCTTCCTTCTGTTTTTTTTCTTTTTCTTCGTCTTCTTCCTCTTCTTATTCTTCTTCTACATCCTCTACTTCTTCTTCTTTATCTACCTCTTCTTCTTCATCTCCTTCTTCTTCTTCTTCTTCTTCTTTTTATTCTACGTGTTCTTCTTCTTCTCCTTCTTCTTCTTCTTCCTCTTCAAAAACTACTACTTCTTCGTCTTCTTCTTCTTCATGTTCTTTTTCTTCTTCTTCTTCATCTTCTTCTACTTATTATTATTCTTCTTCTTCTTCAACTTCTTCTTGTTCTTCTTCTTCTTGTTCTTTTTCTTCTTCTATAACTATTACTGCTACTACTACTACTACTTCATCTTCATAATAATCTTGTTCTTCTTCTTCTTCTTCTTCTGCTTTCTCTTCTTCTACAACTTTCTTTTCATCATCTTCTTCCTCTTCTTCATCTTTTTCTGCTTCTTCTTCAACCCTACTACTACTATTACTACTTATTCTTCTTCTTCTTCTTCTTCTACTTCTTCTTCTTCATCTTCCACTTTGTCTTCTTCTGCTTCTTCTTCTTCTTCAACTTACACTACTTTTTCTTCTCCTTTTTCTTCTTCTTCTTCTTCTTCCTCTTTTTCGTCTTCTTCTTCTCTTACATCCTATTCTACTTCTTCTTCTTCTTCTTCTTCTTCTTCTACTTCTTCTTCTTCTTCTACTACTACTACTTCTTGTTCATGTTCTTCTAATTGTTATTCTTCTTCTTTTTCTTCTTCTTATTATTATTATTCTTCTTCTTCTATTACTACTACTTCTTCTTCTTTTAGTTCTTAATCTACTACTACAACTTCTTCTTCATCTTCTTCTTCTTCTTCTTCTTCCTCTTCTTCTTTGTCTTCTTCTTCATCTTTTTCTTCTTCTTCTACTTCTTTGCCTTCTTCTTCTCCTCCTCCTCCTCCTTCTTCTTCTCCTTCTTCTTCATCTTGTTCTTATTCTTCTTCCATTCTTCTTCTTCTTCTTCTTCTTCTTCTTCTAATTCTCCTTCTTCATCATCTTCTTCTTCTTCTTCATTGTCTTCTTCATCTTCTACATTTTCTTCTATCTTATCTTATTCTTCTTCTTCTTCTTCTTGTTCTTATTCTTCTACTTCTACTTCTTCTTCTATTACTACTTCTTCCTCTTCTTCTTCTTCTTCTTCTTCTTCTAATTCCTCTTCTTCCTCTTTTATTTCTTTTTCTCCTTTTTCTTCTTATTCTTCTTCTTCTCCTTCTTCTTCTTGTTTTTCTTCTACTTCTTCTTCTTCTCCTTCTTCTTTTTCTTCTTTTTTTTCTACTTCTTCTTGTTCTTCATCTTCTTCTTCTTCCTCTTCTTACACTTCTTTTTCGTCTTCTTCTTCTTCTTCTTCTTCTACAACAACTACTACTACAACTACTTCTTCTCCTTCCACTTCTTCTTCTTCTTCTTCTTCATCTTCTTCAACTACTACTACTACTACGACTACTTCTTCTTTTTCTTCTTCTTCTACTCTTTCCTCTTCTTCAACTACTACTTCTTGTTTTTCTTCTTCATCATCATCATCATCTTCTTCTTCTACTTCTTCTTGTTCCTCATCATCTTCTTCTTCTTCTTCATTGTCATCGTCATCTTCTTTTTCTTCTTCTTCTTTGTCTACTTCTTCTTGTTCTTCTTCTTCTTCTTCTTTTTCTTCTTCTACTACTATTACTGCTTCTACTACTTCTTCTACTACTTCATCAACACAATAATCTTGTTCTTCTTTTTTTTCTTCTTCTGCAACTTGTTCTTCATCTTCTTCTACTTCTTCTTCAACCCTACTACTACTACTACTACTTCTTCTTCTTCTTGTTCTTCTTCTTCTTCTTTTTCTTCTTCTTCTTCTTCTTTTCTCTTCTTCTATTTTTCTCATTCTTCTATTTCATCATCATTATCTTCTTCTTCTTCTTCTTCTTCTACTTCTTCTTTTACTGCTACTACTTCTTGTTCTTGTTTTTCAAATTATTATTATTCTTCTTTTTCTTCCTTCTTATTCTTCTTCTTCTTCTTCTTCTTCTTCTTCTTATTTTAGTTCTTCTAATACTACTACTACTACTTCTTCTTCTTCTTCTTCTTTGCCTTCTACTTCTACTTCCTCTTCTTCTTCTTCTTCCTCTTCTTCTTCTTTTACTTCTTCATCAACTACTTCTTCTTCTTCTTCTTCTTCTTCTTCTCCTTCCTCTTCTTCAACTATTACTTCTTCTTCTTCATCTTTTTCTACTTTTTCTTCTTCTTCTTCTTCTACTTCTTCCTCTTCTTCTTCTTCGTCTTAATCTTCTTCTTCTTGTACTTCTTCTTCTTCATCTTCTACTTCTTTTACTTCTTGTTGTTGTTCTTCTTCTTCTATTACTACTGCTACTGCTTCATCATCATCATAATCTTCTTCTTCTTCTTCTTTTTCTTCTACCACTACTACTTCTTCTTCGTCTTCTTCTACTTCTTCTTCTTCTTCTTCTTCTTCTTCCTCTTCTTCTTCTTCTTCTTCTTCGTCGTCTTCTTCTTCCTCCTCCTCCTCCTCTTCTTCTTCTACTACTACTATTACTTCTACTTCTTCTTCTTCTTCTTCTTCTACAACTTTTTCTTCTTCTTCTTCTTCTTCTTCAACTACTTCGTTTTCTTCTCCAAGTTGTTGTTGTTCGTCCTCTTCTTCTTCTACTTCTTCTTCTACTACTTCTTCTTATTCTTCTTTTTCTTCTTCTTCTTCTCATTCTTCTTCTCCATCTTCTTCGTCTTCTTCTCCTTCTTCTGCATCTTGTTCTTATTCTTCCTCCTTTCTTCTTCTTATTCTTCGTCATCTTCTTCTTCTTCTTCTTCTTCCCTTCTTCTTCTTCTTCTTCTTCTCCTTCTTCTTCTTCTTCATCTTCTTCATCTTTTTCTTATGCTTCTTCTTCTTCATTTTCTTTATCTTCTTTTTCATCTTCTTCTTCTTCTTGTACTTTCTCTACTTTCTTTTCTTCATCTTTGTCTACTTCTTCTTTTTCTTCTACTTCTTCATCTTCTTTTTCTTCTCCTACTTCGTCTTTTTCTTCTTCTTCTTCTTCTTCTAATTCTTCTTGTTCATGTTCTTCTTCTTGATCTTCTTCTTCATCCTCTTCTTCTTCCTCTTCTTCTTCTTCTTATTCTTTTTCATCTTCTTCTTCTCCTTCTCCTTCAACTTCTACTTCGTTTTCTTCTCGTTCTTATTCTTTTTCTTTTTCTACTTCTTCTTGTTCTTCTCCATCTTCTTCTCCTTCTTCTTCTTCTTCTTCCAATCCATCTTCTTCTTCTTCTACTACTACTACTACTACTTCTTCTTCTACTACTTCCTTTTCTTCTTCTTCTACTTCTACTACTACTACTATTACTTCCTCTTCTTCTTCATGTTCTTCTTCTTCTACTTCTTCTCCACTTCTTCTTCTTCTTCTTCTTCTTCTTCTTTGTCTACTTCATCTTCTACTTTTTCTTCTTTGTTATCTAATTCTTCTTCTTCTTCTTCTTCTTCTTCTTCTTCTTCTTCTTCTTACTCTTCTTGTTCTACATCTTCTTCTTCTACTACTTCTTCTTCTCCCTCTTCTTTTTCTTGTTCTTCTCATACTATTTCCTCTTCTTCCTCTACTATTTCTTTTTCTTCATTTTTTTCTTATTCTTCTTCTTCTCCGTCTTCTTCTTCCTCTTCTTCTTCTTCTTCGTCCTCATCTTCTTCTTCTTGTACTTGTTCTTCTTCTTCTTCTTCTTCTTCTACTTCTTCTTGTTCTTCTTCTTCTACTACTACTACTACTACTCCTTCATCATCATCATAATCTTCTTCTTCTTCTTCTTCTTCTTCTTCTTCTT
>JAIUJO010000559.1:102500-124719 GCA_023846275.1 Vanilla planifolia | reverse complement strand
CTACTCCTTCTTCTTCTTCTTCTTCTTCTTCTACTATTGCTATTTCACCTACTTCTTTTTCTTTTTCCTACTCTTCTCCTTCTCCTTTTCTTTCTTCTTCTTCTTCTTCTTTTTCTTCTTCTTCCTCTTCTTCTTCTTCTTCTTCCACTTCTTGTTCTTCTTTTCTTCTGCTTCTTCTTCATCCTCTTCTCCTTCTTCTTCTTGTTCTTCTCCTCTCCTTCTTCTTCTTCGTCTTTATCTTCTTCTCCTTCTTCTTCTTCTTCTTCTTCTTCTTCTCCTCCTTGTTGTTATTCTTCTTCTTCTTCTGATTTTTCTTCTTCTCCTTCTTTTTATTTGTAATGCTTAATCCATGTTATCTAGTCCAACCTTTGTATCCCTCCTTACCTAATCCCTAATCCATAATACTTTATTTATAATCTTTAATCAATCCCTCTATAATCTCTAATCTCCAGTCCTAATCATTTATAAAAAATCTTTAATCTCTAATCGCTAAACCTTAATCTCTAATCTTTAATCCTAAATGTCTAATCTCTAAACCATAAAGCTTAATCCTTAATCCCTAATCTTTAATCTATCCATAATCCCTCATCCCTACATTCTTATCCCTTATCCCTAATCCGTAATCCATAATCCATAATCTTTAATCGCAAATCCCAAATCCCTAATCTCTAATCCTTAATCCTAATCTTAATTGCCTAACCTATATTCCATAGTCTCTAATCCTTAATCTCTAATCCTTAAACCTAATCTCTATTTCTAATCGATAGTGTCAAATACTAAATCCCTATTACTTAATCCATAGTAATGAATCTGCTAATTCTTAATCCCTAATCCCTAATCTTTAATCTTTTTATCTCTAATACTTAATCCTTAATCCCTATTACTTATTCCTTTATCCTTACTCCTTAATCTGTAATCCATAATCCTTAATCTTTAATCCTTAATTGATAATCCTTTAACCTTAATCTTCAATCACAAATCCATAATCCTATATAATTAATCCCAAATCCCTTTCTTTTTAATCCCTAATCTTTAATCTTTAATCCATCTCTTCTTTCTCTTTTTCTTCTTCTTTCTCCTCTTCTTTTTCTTCCTTTTCTTCTTCTTATCCTTCCTCTTCTTCTTCTTCCTTTTCTTCTTTTTGTTCTTCTTCTTTTCTTCTTCTTCTTCCTCTTCCTCTTCTTCCTCTTCCTCATCTTCTTCTTCTTCCTTACTTCCATATCATACTCTTCTTCTTCTTCTTCTTCTTCCTCTTCTTCTTTTACTTCATCATTTTCTTCTTCTTCCTCTTCCTCCTCTTCTTTTTCTTCCTCTTCTTCATCATCATCATCTCCCTCTTCTTCTTCTTCTTCTTCTTCTTCTTTTACCACCTCCTTTTCTTCTTCCCCTTCTTTTTTTTCTCCTTTTTCTTCTTTTCTTGTAATTCTTCATTCTCTTCTTCTTCCTCTTCTACTTCTTCTTCATCATCATCATCTTCTACTTCTTCTACTACTTCGTTCTGTTGTTTTAGTTCTTATTCTTCAACTTCTTCTTTGTCTTCTTCTTCTACTTCTACTTCTTCTCACCATCTTTCAACTTCTCCTTCCCTCCTTCTCCTTCTCATTCTCCTTATCCCTCTCCTTCTTAAACTCCTTTTTTTCCTTCTCCTTCTCATTCTCCATCTCCTTCTCCTTCTCCTCCTTGAACTCCTTCTTTTTGTCCTCCTTCTTCTCCTTCTCCTTCTTCTTCTTCTTCTTCTTCTTTTACTTTTTCTTCTACTTCTTTCTTCATTGTTATTTTCTCTTTCTTCTTTCTTCTTTCATCTTTCTTCTTTCATCTTTCTTCTTCCTTCTTCCTTCATTCTTCCTTCTTCCTTAATCTTTCTTTCTTCATCTTTCTTCTTTCTTCTTTCTTCTTTCTTCTTTCTTCTTTCTTCTTTCTTCTTTCATCTTTCTTCTTTCTTCTTTATTCTTCCTCTTCTTCTTCCTTTTTTCCTCTTCTGCTTTCTCGTCTTCTTTTTCTTTTTCTTTTGATCCCTAATCTATGATCCATAATCCCAAATCACTATTCCTTGATCCCTAATCTCTAATCTTTAATCCTTAATCTTTAATCCTTAACCCTTCATCACTAATCTTTCATCATTAAACCCCAATATCTAACCCCTTATGTTAATCATAATCCCTTGACCTTTAAGCCTTAATCTCTAATCTCTAATACTTATTCCTTAATCCCAAATTCTTAATCAGTAATCTCAAATCAATAATCCATATTCTGTAATCTATAATCCCTTATCCTAAATCCTTAATATTTAATAATTAACCACTCAATCCTTTATTTTTAATCCCTAATCCTTAATCATTAATCCCTTCATCATTAATCCTTAATCCTTAATTCTTATTATTTATTTGTATATCCCTACTCTCTAATCTACTATCCTTAATCCCAAAACCATAATTATAAATTGCCAATCCATAATACCTAATCCCTTATCCCTAATCCCTAATCTTTAATCCTTAATGCCCAAAACATAATCCTCTATCACTAATCTCTAATCTCTAAAACCTAACCTCTATTCCCTAATCCCATGCGGCTTAATCAATTATTTGTACTCCCTAATCCCTAATCACTCCCCCTTTAATCTAAAATCCCTATTCCCCAACCCCTAATCCCTAATCCCTAATTCCTAATCCATCACTTCTTACTCTTCCTCTTCTTTTTCCTCTCCTCTTATTCTTCTTCTTCCTCTTCTTCTTCTTCTTCTTTAATTTCTTCTTCTTTTAGTTTATTTTCTTCTTCTCTTCTTCTTCCTTATCTTCCTCTTCTTCTTCTTCTTTTTGTTCTTATTCTTCTTCTTCTTCCTCCTCTTCTTCTTCTTCTCTTATTCCTTTTATTCCTCTTCCTCTTTCACTACTTCTTCTTCTTCTTCTTCTTCTTCTTTTGCTTCTAATTCTTTTTCATCTTCATCATCATCATCTTCTTCTTCTCCTTCTTCTTCTTCTTCTCCTTCTCCTTTTTCTTCTCCTTCTTCTCTTTTTCTCTCTTCTCTTTCTCCTTCTTTTTCTATTTCTACTTCACCTTCTCCTACTCCTCCACCTTGTTCTCCTTCTCCATTACTTTCTCCTTCTCCTTCTCTGTCTCTTTCTCCTTCTCTTTCTCCTTCTCCTTCTACTTATCCTCCTCCTCCTTCTCCTTCTCCTTCTCCTTCTTCTTGTTCTTCTCCTTCTTCATCTAATTCTTCTTACTCTCTTATTTCTTCTTCTTTTTCTTCTCTTTCTCTGGTTCTTCTTCTTCTTTTTCTTTGTCTTCTTCTTCTTTTATTTCTTCTTCTACTTCTTCTTCTGCATCTTCTTCTTCTTCTTCTTCTTCATCCTTTTTCTTCTTATTCCTCTTTTTTTCTTCTTCATCTTCCTCTTCTTCTTCTTCTTCTTCTTCTACTACTTTTTCCTCATCATCCACTTCTTCTTCTTCAACTTTGCACCTTCATCTTCTTCTTCTTCTTTCTCTTCTACTTCTTCTTCTTCTTCCTCATCATCATCATCTTGTTCTTCTTGTTCTTCGTCTTCTTCTTTTTCTTTTTCTTTTTCTTCTTCTTCTTCTTCCATTTTTTTTCTTCCTTTTCTTCTTCCTCTTCTTTTGCATATTCCTTTTCTTCTTCTTCTTCTTCTTCGGCTTCTTCGTTTTCTTCTTCCTCTTATTCTTTTTCGTCATTTTCATCTTCTTCTTTTTCTTCAACTTCTTCTCCTTCTTCTTCTCAGTGTTCTTCTTCTTCTTCTTCTTCCCCTTCTTCTTCTTCTTCTTCTTCTTCTTTTAATTCTTCTTCACAATCCTTAATCCATATTCTCTAATCCTTACTCCTTAATCCTTCCATTTCTAATCTCTCATCTCTAAATTTGTAATCTCTAATCCATCCCACTTTAATCACTAATCCTTTATCCCTATTCCCTATTCCCTAATCCCTAGACCCTAATCACTAATCCTTAATCCTTAATTCTGAATCTCTAATTCTTAATTGATCCTTAATATCTAATCCTTAATCCTTAATCTCTAATTTCTAATCTCAAATCTCTAAAACCTAATCTCTAATACTTAATCCCTGACTTGCAATCCTTAATCTATAATCCAAAATCCCTAATCACTAATCCCTAATCTTGAATTCCTAATGCTTAATCTTTAATCTCTAATACCTTATTCCTAATTCTTAATCCCTAATCTATAATCCATAATCCTTAGTATTTAATATGTAATTCTTTATCCCAAATCTTTAATCCCTAATCCTGAATCCTTAAATCTTAATCCCTAATCCATAATCTTTAGGCCCTTATCCTAATCAAAATTACTTAATCTCTAATCCTTAATCCCTAATCTCTAACATATAATCTTGAACCATGAATCCTTTATCACTAATTTCTAATCCTTAATCCTTAATCTCTAATTCATCCTTATTCTATAATCCTAATCCTTAATCCTTAATCCCTAATCCTATTACTTATTTCTTAATCCCTAATCTGTAAGTTCTAATCCTTAATCTATAATTAATAATCCCTAATCCCTAATCTTTAATCCTTAATCTTTAATCTGTAATCTATAATCCTTAATCCTTAACACCGAATCCTATATCTATCCCTCCTTTTTGTTCTTGTTCCTTTTCTTCTTGGTCTTCTTCTTCTTATTCCTCCTCTTCCTCTTCTTCTACATCTTCAACATCTTACTCTTCTTCTTCTTCATCACTTTCTTCTTCTTCTCCTTCTTCCCCTTCTTCTTTTTTTTCTTATTCTACTTCATCATCATCTTCTTTTTCTTATTCTTCTTCTTCTTCTTCTTCATCTTCTTCATCTTCTTCTTCTTCTTGTACTACTTCTTTCTCCTCTGCTTCTTTTTCTCCATTTTCATCTTTTCTTGTAATTCTTCTTCCTCTTCTTCTTCTTCTTCTTTTATTTCTTCTTCTTCTTCTTCTTCTTCTTCACCTTCTCCTTCTTCTTTTCCTCCTCGTCCTTATCTTTCACCTTATCTTTCTACTTCTACTTCTCCTTCTTTTTCTCCTTCTCCATCTCCTTCTCTATCTCCTTGTCCTTCTTGTTCTCCCTTTCCTTCTCCTTCCCCTTAATCCCTAATCATTAATCTATCAATCTAATCTTAAATAACTAATCTCTAATCCCTAACCCTTAATAATTAATCCCATAATTCTTAATCCCTAATTTCTAATCGATAACCATTAATCTCTTCATATGTAATCCCTAATACCTATTCCTTAATCCTTTATACATAATCTCTAATCTCTATTACTAATTCCCTAATCCTTTTGTCCTAATCCATAATCTCTAAACCTTAAGACTTAATTTCTATCTCCAAAATCCTTAATCCCTCTCTCCTTAATCTTTAATCCATATTCCTTGATAACTAATCCCTAATCCTTCATTCCGTAATCTCTGTTCCTTAATCCCTAACTATTACTCCATAATCCATCTCTTCTTGCTCTTCTTCTTCTACTTCTTTTTCTTCTTCCAATTCTTTTTCTTCTTCCTCTTTCACTTCTTCTTTCTCATTTGTTTTTCTTCTTCTGCTTCTTCTCCTTCCTCTTATCCTTCTTCATCTTCTTCTTCATCTTTTATTTCTTCTTCTTCTTCTCCATCTTCTTTTTCTTCTCCATCTTCTTCTTCTTCTCCTTCTCTAGCTTCTACTTGTTCTTCTAATTCTTCTTTAATTTCTACTACTTCTTCTTCTTCTTCAACTTTTTCTTCTTTTTTTTCCATTCTTTTCTTCTAATTTCACTTCTTCTTCTTCCTCTTCTTCTCCATCCTCTTCTTCTATTAGGTCTTTTTCATCTTCCTTTTCTTCTTTTGCACTTCTTCTTCTTCTTCTTCTTCTTCTTCTTCTACTTCTTTCTTTACCTCTTTCTCTTCTTCTACCTCTGCTTATTTTTCATCATTCTCTTCATCTTCTTCTTCTTCTTCCACCTTTTTCTTCTTCTTCTTCATCCTCTTCCATTTCGTCTTCTTCTTCTTCTTCTTCTTCTTCTTCTTCTTCTCCTTCTTCTTCTTATTGTTCTTCTTCTATTCCATTTTCTTCTTCTATTTCTTCTTCTTCTTCTTCTTCTCCCTCTCCTTCTTTATCTTTCTTTTTTTCTTCTTATTATTTTTTTATCTTCATCTTCCTCTTTTTCTTCTACTTCTTCTTCTATTAATTTTATTACTTCACCTACTTCTTTTTCTTTTTCTTACTCTTCTCCTTATCCTTTTCCTTCTTCTTCTTCTTCTTCTTCTTCTTCTCCTACTTCTAGCTCTTCTTTTCTTCTTCTTCTTCTTCCTCTTCTCCTTCTTCTTTTTTTCTTCTCCTCTCCTTCTTCTTCTTCATCTTCATCTTCTTCTCCTTATTCTGCTTCTTCTTCTTCTTCTTCTCCTTCTTCTCCTTGTTGTTGTTGTTGTTCTTCTTCTTCTTCTCCTTTTTTTTATTTGTAATTCTTAATCCATATTATCTAATACAACCTTTGTATCCCTCCTTACCTAATCCCTAATCCACAATACCTAATTTATAATCCTTAATCAATCCCTCTATAATCTCTAATCTTCAATCCTTAATCATTTATAAAAAAGCTTTAATCTCTAATCCCTAAACATTAATCTCTAATCTTTAATCCTAAATCTCTAATCTCTAAACTATAATGCTTAATCCCTAATCCTTAATCTATAATCCATAATCCCTCATCCCTATATTCTAATCCCTTATCCCTAATCCTTAATCCATAATTCATAATCTTTAATATCTAATTCCAAATCCCTAATCTCTAATCCTTATTCCTAATCTTAATCGCCTAACCTCTATTCTATAGTCTATAATCCCTAATCTCTAATCCTTAAACCTAATCTTTATTTCTAATCGATAATGTTAAATACTAAATCCCTATTACTTCATCCTTAGTAATGAATTTGTTTATTCTTAATCCTTAATCCCTAATCATTAATCTTTTTATCTCTAATACTCAATCCTTAATAACTATTACTTATTCATTAATCCTTACTCCTTAATCTGTAATCCATAATCCCTAATCTTTAATCCTTAATTGATAATCCTTAAACCTTAATCTTCAATCACAAATCCTTAATCCCATACACTTAATCCCAAATCCCTTTCTCTTTAATCCTTAATCCATCTTTTCATTCTCTTTTTCTTCTTCTTCCTCCTCTTCTTTTTCTTCCTTTTCTTCTTCTTCTTCTTCTTCTTCTTCTTCATCATCTTCTTCTTCTTCCTCAACTTCTTCATTTTACTCTTCTTCTTCTTCTTCTTCTTCTTTCTCTTCCACTTCTTTTTCTTCCTCTTCTTCTTCATCATCATCTTCATTTTCTTCTTCTTCTTCTCCTTCTTCTTCTTCTTCTTCTTCTACTTCTTCTACCTCCTCTTCTTCTTCTTCTCGTTCTTCTTTTCCACATTTTCTTCTTTTCTTGTAATTCTTCTTTCTCTTCTTTTTCCTCTTCTACTTCTTCTTCTTCTTTTTCTTCTTCTACTACTTCTTGTTCTTCTTCCTCTTCTTTTATTTCTTGTTCTTATTCTTTTTTTTTGTCTTTTTTTCTTCTTCTTCTTCTTTTGACCTTCTCCTTCTCTTTCTCCTTCTCATTCTCCTTCTTTTCACTATCTTTCAAATTCTCCTTTCCTTTCTCTTTCTCCTTCTCCTTTCTCCTTCTCCTTATCACTCTCCTTCTCTTTTTTCCTTCTCTTTCTTATTCTTTGTCTCTTTCTCCTTCTCCTCCTTCTCTTTTTCCTCCTCTTTCTCCTTCTCCTCCTCCTTCTTCTTCTTCTTCTCCTTTTTCTTCTACTTATTTCTCCTTGCTAATTTCTTATTTCTTCTTGCTTCTTTTGTCTTTCTTCTTCCTTCTTGCTTATTCTTTCTTTCTTCATCTTTCTTCTTAATTCTTTCGTCTTTCTTCTTTATTCATCTTCTTCTTCCACTTCCACTTCTTCTTATTTTTTCAAATTTTCTTCCTCGTCTTCTTTTTTTCTTAATCTCTAATCCGTAATCTATGATCCATAATCCTTAATCCCTAATGCCTAATGTTTAATTCCTATTCTGTAATCCTTAATCTTTAATCCCTAACTCTTAATCACTAATCCTGAATCACTAATCCCTAACATCTAGCCCCTTATCCTAATACTAATCCCTTATCTCTAAGCCTTAATCTCTAATAGCTATTCCTTAAACCAAAATTCCTAATCACCAATCTCTAATCAATAGTCCCTATTCTCTAATCCATAATCCCTGATCTTAAATCCATAATCTTTAACAATTAATCCCTTAGTTCTTAATCCCTAATCCCTGATCCTTAATAATTTATCCCTTCATCTTTGATCACTAATCCTAAACCTTTACTCCTTAATTCCTATTACTTATTCCCTAACTCTTACTCTATATTCTATTATCCTTAATCCATAAATCATAATCATAAATTGCTAATCCATAATCCCTAATCTTTTAACCCGAATCCCCAATCCCTAATCCATAATGCCTAATGCCTAATCTCTCTCTCTCTAATCCCTAATCCCTAATCTCTAATCCCTAATCCTTAACACCTAACCTCTAATCCCCAATCCATCCCTCCTTTATCTATAATTTTTATTCCCTAATCCCAATCAATCTCTTCTTAATCTCTAATCTCTAAACCCTAATCCTTAATCCCAAATCTATCTCTTCTTCCCTTTCTTCTTCTTGTCCTTTGTCTTCTTCTTCTTCTTCTTCTTTATTTTCTTTTCCTTCTTCTTCTTCCTCCTCATCTTCCTTTTCTTCTTCTTCTTCTTCTTCTTCCCATTCTTCTTTTTCTTCTTCTTCTTCTTCCCCTTCTCCTTCTTCTACTCTTATTCTTCTTATTCCTCTTCTTCTTTTTTTGCTTCTTCTTCTTCTTCTTTTATTGATTCTTTTTCTTCTTCCTCTTCTTCATCTTCTTCTTCTTCTTCTTCTTTTTCGTCTTCTACTCCTCCTTCTCCTTCTGCCTCTCCTCTTTTACTTTCTCCTTCTCCTTCTCCTTCTCCTTCTCCTTCACCTACTCCTAATCCTCCTCCATCTCATTCTCGATTTCCTTCTATTTCTTCATCTCTTTCTCCTTCTCCTTCTCCTTCTCCTTCTCTTCCTTCTCCTCGTCCTCCTTCTCCTTCCACTTCTTCTTCTTCTTCTTCTTCTTCTCCTCTTCATCTTCTTCTTCTTTCTCTTTTATTTCTTCTGCTACTTCTTCTTCTCTTTCTCCTTCTTCTTCTTATTCTTCTTGTTCTTCTTCTATTTCTTCTTCTTCTTCTACTTGTTCTACTTCTTGTTTTTCTTCTTCTTCATTTTTTTCTCTATTCTTCTTCTTTTCTTCTTCATCTTCCTCTTCTTCTTCTTCTTCTTCTTCTTCTTTTTCTTTTTCCTCTTCATCTTCTCCTTCTACTTCTTCTTCTCCTTCTTCTTTCTTTCTTTCTTTTCTCCTTCTCCTTCTTCTTCTTCTTCTTCTTCCCCATCTTCTTCTTCTTCTTGTTCTTCTACTTCTTCCTCTTCTTCTTCTTTTGCTTTTTCTTCTTCTTCTTCTTCTTCTTCTTCCTCATTTTCTTCTTCCTCTTCTTCTTCCATAAGTTCTTCCTCTACTTCTTCATCTTCCTCTTCTTCTTCATCTTCTTCCTCTACCTCTTCTTCTTCTTCTTCTTATTCTTCTTCATAATCCTTAATCCATATTTCCTAATCCCTGCTCCTTAATCATTCCCTCTCTAATCTTTTATCCTTATATTTGTTATCCTTAATCCATCCATTTTTAATCATTAATCTCTAATCCCTAGTTCTTAATCCCTAATCCCTAATCCCTTGCCCCTAATCCCTAATCTATCCTTAATCCATAATCTCTAATTCTTAATCCCTAAATTTCTAATTTCTAATCTCTAATCTCAAATCCTTAAACCATAATCTCTAATACGTAATCCTTAACCCCTATTCCCTAATCTATAATTCATTTTCCCAAATTCCTTATCTCTAATCCTTAAACCTTAATCTTAATTACCTTATCCCTAATCCTTAATCCTTAATCTATAACCCATAATCCCAAATCCTTAATATATAATCTTTTATCCCAAATGCTTAATGCCTAATCTCTAATCCTTAGTTCGTAGTCCCTATTCAATAATTCTTAAGTCTTAATCTTAATTACTTTATCTCTAATCTCTAGTCTCTAATCTAATACATAATCCTGAATCATCGATCCATACTCACTAATCTTTAATCCTTAATCATTAATCTCTATTGTCAAATCTATAATCCCAAATTGTAAATCCCCAATCCAAAATCCTTTGTAATTAACCCTTAAATCCTTAATCCCTAATCTCTAATCATTAATCCCTTCATCCTTATTCCTTAATCTTAATGTTTAATTCTTATTACTTATTTCTTAATCCCTAATCCTTAATCCTTAAATTCTAATCCCTAATCCTTAATCCTTAAATTCTAATCCCTAATCCTTAATCCTTAAATTCTAATCCCTAATCCATAATTGATAATGGCTAATCTTTAATCTCTAATCTATAATCCTTAATCCTTAATCCTTAACACCTAATCCAATATCTAACCTTTTTTAATCCTTAATCCCTAATCCATCTCTTCTTCCACTTCTTCATCTTCTTCTTCCATTACTTTTTTGTCTTCTTCATCTTCCTCCTCTTCTTCTTCTTCTTCTTTCTCATCTACTTATTATTCATCTTCTACGTCTTCCACATCTTACTTTTCTTCTTCTTTTATTCCTTCTTCATCTTCGTCTTCTTCTTCCCCTTCTTTTTTTCACTTCTTCTTCCTCTTCTTCATCTTCCTCTTCTTCTTCTTCTTCTTCATCTTCTTCTACTTGTTATACTACTTCATCCTCCATCTCTTCTTCTTCTTTTTCTTTATTTTCTTCTTTTTCTTATAATTCTTCTTCCTCTTCTACTTATCCTTCTTCTTCTTCTTCTTCTTCTTCTTCTTCTTCTTCTCCTTCTCCTTCTTCTTATCCTTCTCATTCTCCTTATCTTTCACCTTCTACTTCTACTTCTCCTTCTACTTCTTCTTCTCCTTCTTCATCTCCTATGCTTTCACTTTCTTCTTCTAATTCTCCCTCTCTTTCTCCTCTTTAATCCCAAATCACTAATCTATTTTTAATCTGCAATCCTTAATCTCTTATCTATAATCCATAATCCATAATCCCTAATCTCTAATCACTAATCCCTAATCCTTAATCACTAATCCCAAATCCTTAAATATTGATCTTTAATCTCTAATGCTAATCCTAACACCATTATCTCTAATCCCTACTCTCTAATCTCAAATCATAAATTTTGCATAACTAATCCCTAATCCCTAATCCGTAATCATTAATCTCTATATCTTAAACCCTAATACCAAATCTTAAATCACTAATCTTTAATCCTTAATCCTTAAAAATTAACCTCTTAATTCTTGGTCCCTAAGCTCTATTCAATAAACATTAATCTCTTCATCTATAATCCTTAATCATAATCCTTAATCCCTTATCCATAATTGCTAATCTCTATTACGTATTCCCAAATCCTTTTGCCCTAATCACTAGTCCCTAATCTTTAAACATTTATCCTTAATTTTTAACTCCAAAATCTCTAGTCTTTGTCTCCTGAATCTTTCATCAACGTTCTTTGATATCTAATCCTTAATCCTTCATCCCATAATCCCTAATCATAATCATTAATCCCTAACACCATAATCCCTAATCCATCTCTTCTTCCAATTCTTTTTCTTTTTCATCTTCTTCATTTTTTCTTCTCCTTCATCCACTTCTTCATCCTTATTTACTTTTTCTTCATCTTCTTCTTCTTCTTCTTCTCATTCTTCCTCTTCTTCTTCTTCATCTTTATTTCTTCTTCTTCTTCTTCTCCTACTTCTTCTTGTTCTTGTTCTTCTTCTTTTATTTTTGCTCCTTCTTCTTCTTCTTCTTCTTCACCTTTTTCTTCCTATCTTCCTCTTGTCCTTATTCCTTATCTTCTTCATCTTCCTCTTCTTCTTCCTTTTCTTCTTCTTCTTCTTCCAATTCTTATTCTTCTTCCTCATTTTCTTTTTTTGCTTCTTCTTCTTCCTCTTCTTCTCATTCTTCTTCTTCTCCTTCTTCTTCATCTTTTATTTCTTCTTCTTCTTCCACTTCTCCTTCTATTACTTCTTCTTGTTCTTCTTCCTATTCTTCTATTTTTGCTTCTTCTTCTTCTTCTTCTTTATCTTTTTCTTCTTCTGTTCTTCTTATCCTTCTTCCTTTTCTTCTTCATCTTCCTCTTCTTCTTCATCTTCTTCTTCTTCCTTTTCCACCTCATATTCTCCTTCTTCTTCTTCTTCTTCAACTACTTCAGCTTCTTCTTCTTCTTCTTCTCCTTTTTCTTACTCTTCCACTTTTACTTCTTCTTCTTCTTCTTCCTCTTCCTCCTCTTCTTCTTCTTCTTCTTCATCCTCTTCTTCTCATTTTTCTTCTTCTTCTTGTTCTTCCTCTTCTTCTACTTCTTCTTCTTCATCATTTTCTTCTTCCTTATCTTCATCCTCTTCTTCTTTCATCTTCCTCTTCTTCTTCTTCTTCTTCGTCTTCTTCCTCTTCTTACTCCTGTTTTGCCTTTTCATCTTCTTCTTGTTATTCTTCTTCTTCTTCTCCTTGTTCTTCTTCTTCTTCTTCTTCTTTCCTTCTTCATAATCCTTAATCCGTATTCCCTAATCTTTACTCCTTAATCCTTCCCTCCCTTATCTCTTATCCCTAAATTTGTAGTCCTTAATCCATCTCTCTTTAATCATTAATTACTAATCCCTATTCTTCAATCCTTAATCCCAAATCCCTAATTAATCGTAAATCCATAATCTCTAATCTTTGATCATTAATCTCTAATCCATAATCTTTAATCCCTAAACCTTAATCTCTATTATTTAATCTTTAATCTCTAATCCTTAATCCATAATTCATAATCCCAAATTCTTAATCTCTAATCCTTAATACCTTATCTCTAATCCCTAATATCGGATCCCTAATCCCTAATCTCAACTAAATAATCCCTAATCACTATTTTATAATCCTTTATCACTAATTGTTTAACCTTAATCATAGTCTTAAATAATTAATCTCTAATTCCTAATCCTTAACCACTAATAATTAATCATTTCATCTTTAATCCTTAAACTTAACCCCTGATCTATAATCCTTATTACTTATTCCTTAATCTCTAATTTTTAATTTCTAATCCCTAATTCTTAATATTTAATCCCTAATCCTTAATCCCTAACACCTAACTTTATATTTGTCCCTCCTTATTTCCTAATCCTTAATCCTTAACCCCAAATCCTTATTCCCTAATCCATCCCTTCTTCCTCTTCATCTTTTTCTTCTTCCTCTTCTTCTTCTTCTTAAACAACTACTTTTTCCTCATCTTTCTCTTCTTCTTCTTTTTCTTCTTCTTATTCTTCTTCTTCTTCCTCTTCTTCTACTCCTTCTTCTTCCTTCTCTTCTTCATCTTCATCTTCTTCATCAACTTCTTCTTTTACTTCTTTTTCTTCTTCTCCTTCTTTTCTTTGTCTTTTGCTTCTTCTTCTTCTTCTTCTTCTTCTTTGTCTTCTTCTTCTTCCTCTTCTTCTTCATCTTCTTCTTCTTCTTTTCTTGTTCTTCTTATTTCTCTACTTCTTCCTCTTCTTCTACTTCTTCTTTTTCTATTTCTTTTTCTTCTTCTTCTTCTTCTTCAGCTTCTCCTTCTTCTTCTCCTTCTACTTCTCTTTGTCTTCCTCCTTCTCCTTCTCCTTTTCTTTTTCCAACTCCTTCTCCTTCTCCTTCTTCATCTCCTTTTCCTTCTCCTACTCCTTCTCTTCCTCCTCCATCTCTTCATCCTCCTTCTCCTTCTCTTTCTTCTTCTTCTTCTTCTTTCTTCTTTCTTCTTTCTTCTTTCTCCTTCCTTCTTCCTTCTTCATTCGACCTTCTTCCATCTTCCTCCTTCCTTCCTCCTTCCTTCTTTCTTCCTTCTTTTTCTTCCTTCTTCCTTCTTCTTTATTCTTCCTCTTATTCTTTCACTTCCTATTCTTCTTCTCTTCCTTCTTCCTCTTCTTTTTCCTCCACATCTTTTTCTTCTTTCTTCCTTCTTCTTTCTATCTTCTTTCTTCTTCCTTCTTCTTCCTTCTTCCTTCTCCCTAATCCCTACTCTTTAATCCCTAATCACTAAATCTAACCCTAATCTCTAATCCTTGATCTTTAATCCCTAACCATTAATCCTAAATCTCTAATCCATAAACTCTAATCTATAATACCTAATCTCTAATCCATAATCGGTAATCAATAATCCATAATACTTAATCTTTAATCTGTAATTCCTAATCCCTAAACCATAATCACTAAAAAAAATCCTTAATCCCCAATCTGTAGATCCTAATGGAATTCCTAATACCATTATCTCTAATACCTAATCTCTAATCTCTAGCTATTAATCTTGCATCTTTAATCTCTAATCTCTAATTCTTATTCTTTAAACCTTAACCCCTTATGCCTAATTCTAAATCACTAATCTTTAATCCCAAATACTTTAAATACATTAATTATCAATCCTTAATATCTAATCCTTAATCATTAATCCTTTTATTTGTAATCCCTAATCCCTAATTTTTAATCCTTAATTCTTATTACTTATTCCCTAATCCCTACTCTATAATCCCTAATCTCTAATCCTTAAACCTTAATCTCTAATTACTAACTCCTAAATCCCTAATCTCTCAATGACTAATCTTTAATCTATATTTTCTAACACGTAATTCCTAACCCTTCATTCCTTAATCATTAATTACTAATCACTAACCATTTATCAATAATCTATCTCCTATTTTTCTCTTCTTCAACTTCTTCCTTTTCTTCCACTTCTTCTTCCCCTTCTTCTTTTTTTTCCTCATCTTTGCATTCTTCTTCTTCCTCTTCAACATCCTCTTCTTCTTCTTCTTCTTCTTCCTCCTCTTCTTCTTCTTCTACTTCCTCCTCTAATTCATCATCATCATCTTCTTCTTCTTCTTCTAATTCTTATTCTATGCCTTCTTCTTCTTGCTCTTCTTCTTTTTCCTCTTCTCTTCTTCTTCTTATTCCTCTTCTTCTTCGTCTTCGTCTTCTTCTTCCTATACTTCTTCCTTTATTAATATTATTCTACTTCTTCTCTTTCTCCTTCTTCTTCTTGCTCATCTACATCTTCTTCTTCTCTTCTTCTTCTTCTTCTTCTCTTTGATCCTCTTTTCTTCTTGTTATTCTTCATTTTCTTCTTCATCTTCCTCTTTTTATTCTTCTTTTTCTTCTTCTTTTTCTTCTTCTTCTTCTTCTTCCTCCTCCTTTTCTTCTTTTTCTTCTTCTTTCTCTTCTTCTTCATCTTGCTCTTCTTCTTCTTCTTCATCTTGCTCTTCTTCTTCTTATTCTTTTACTTCCTTTTTGCCTTCTGCTTCTCCTTCTTTGTCATCTTCTTCTTCTTTTTCTACTCATCCTTTTAATTCTTCTTCTTCTTCTTCTTCTTCTTCGTCTCCTTCTCTTTCTTCTTCATAATTTCTAATCCCCATTCCCTAATTCCTATTCCTTAATCCCTCCCTACCTAATCTCTTATCTCTAAATTTGTAATCCCTAATCCAGCACTCCTAGAACATTAAGCCCTTTTTCCTAATCCTCAATCCATAATTACTAATCCTTTATCCCTAATCCATTCTTAATCCATAAATTTTAATCCTTAATCCTTAATCTCTAATCCCTCAAACCTAATCTCTAATACCTAATCCTTACTTTATAATTCATAATCACAAATGCAGAATCTCTAATCCCTAATCCCTATTCTCTAATTACTAATCCTTACACTAATCCTTAATACTTGATCCCTAATCCATAATCCCTACAATATAATTTATAATCCTTAGTCTTTCATCTCTAATCCTTAAACTCTAATCCTTAATCCTTAATCTCCAATCCATAATCCCTAAACCTCATTCTAATAGCTTTACCACTAATCTCTAATCCTTAATCTCTAATCCATAATCCTAAATCCCTAGTTTCTAATCACTAATCCTTAATCCAAAACCCTAATCCCTATTCTTGTATCTATAACCCCAAATCCTGAATCCCTAATCCCCAATCCATAATAATTAATTCTTTAATCCTAAATCCTTAATCATTATTCCTTCATCTCAAATAATTTATCGAATCTCTAATCCCTAATCCTTGATCCCTAATCCTTATTACTTATTCCTTAATCCCTACTCCTTGAACAATAATCCTGAATCCCTTAACCCTAATTGATAATCTCCAAACATTAATGTTTATTTCGTAATCTATAACCCCTAATATTTAATGCTTAACACCTAATCTTTTATCCATGTCTCCTTAATCCATACTCCCTAATTCGTAATCTCTTGTCCACCTCTTCTTCCTCTTCTTATTCCTCCTCCTCCTCTTCTTCTTCTTCTTCCTCCTCTTCTTCTACTTTTTCTTCTTCCTCATCTTGTTTTTCTTCTTCTTCCTTATCTTCTACATTTTACTCTTCTTCGTCTTCTTCTTCTTCTTCCTCTTTTCCTTCTTCTACTTCTCCTTCTTTCACTACTTCTTTTTCTTCTTGTTCTTGTTCTTGTTCTTCATCTTCCTCTTCCTTTTCTTTCTCTCTTTCTACTACTACTACTATTTCTTCTTCCTGTTCCTTTTCTTCTTCCCCTTCTTTTTCTTCATTGTCTTCTTTTCTTGAAATTCTTCTTCCTCTTCTTCTCTTGGCTCTACTTCTTCTTCTTCTTCTATTACTTATTTTTCTTCTTCCTCTACTTCTTCTTCTTCTTGTCCTTTTCCTTCTTATCTTTCACTTTCTCCTTCTCCTTCTCCTTCTCCATCTCCTTCTCTTTCTCCCTCTCCTTCTCCTTCTCATTCTCCTCCTCCTTTATGTCCTCTTTCTCCTTCTCCTCCTTCTTCTTCTTGTTCTTCTTCTCCTTCTTCTTATTCTTCTTCTTCTTCTTCTTTTATTTCTTTCTTTTTTCTTATTTTTCCTTTGTTCTTTCTCCTTTCTTTTTGCTTCTTCCATCTACCTTCTTCCTTCCTCCTTCCATCTTCATTCTTCTAAATTCTTTCCCCCTTCTTTGTTCTTTCTTCTTTCCTCATTCTTCCTTATTCTTCGTCTTCATCTTCTTGTTATTCTTCTTCTTCTTCTTCTACTTCTTTCGATTCTTCGTCCACATCTTCATCTTCTTCCTTTTTTTCTAATCTCTAGTCCTTAATCCCTAATCCGTAATCCCTACTCCCTACTCTTGAATCTTTAATCTCTAATCTCTAATCCTTAATCACTAATCCTTAATCCCTAATACCTAACCTCTGATCCCTAATGCTAATCCTAATCGCTTAGTCTCTAGCCTCTAATCTATAATCTTTAATAACAAATCCTTAATCTCAAATTCCTAATCACTAATCTCTAATCCATAATCCCTATTCCCTAATCTAGAAAACCAAATCTTAAATCATAACCCTTAATATTTAATCCCTTAATCCTTAATCCCTAATCTCTAATCCTTAATCATTAATCCCTTCATCCTTAATCCCTAATTCTTATTACTTATTCCTTAATCCCTACACATTAATCAATAATCCTTAATCCCTAAACCCCAATCTCAAATTGCTAATCCATAATCCATAAACTCTTATCCATAATTCTTAATCCCTAATGTCTAATGCCATATCTCTCCCTCCTTATCCTTAATCCCTAAGACCTAATCTGTAAAACCTAATCCCTCCCTTTATAATCCTTAATCTATAATCATTCTCTCATTAATCTCTAATTCTTGATACTTAACCCTTAATCCCTAATCTAAAATCCATCGCTATTTGCTCTTCTTCTTCTTCTTCCCCTTCTTCCTACTGTTTTTCTTCTTCTTCTTCCTTTTTTTCTTCTTCTTCTTCCTTTTTTTCTTCTTTTTCTTCTTCTTTCCCTTCCTCTTCTTCTTCTTCCACATTTTGTTCTTCTTCTTCTTCTTCTTCTTTTCCTTCTTTCTCATCTTCCTCTTCTTCTTCTTCTTCTTCTTCTTCCTCCACTTCTTCTTCATCTTACTTCTTTTTCCTCTTCTTTTTCTTCTTCTTCTTCTTCTTCCATACTTTTACGCTCTGTCTTCATCTTCCTCTTCTTCTTCTTCTTCTTCTTGCTCTTTTTCTTGAACCTTTTCTTCTTCTTCTTTCCTCTTTTTTTCTTTCTTCTTCCTTTTTCTTCTTTCTTCCTTCTTTCTTTCTTCTACCTTCTTCCTAACTACTACCATCTCCCTAATCCCTAATCCTTAAGGCTTTATCACTAATCCATCCCTCATCACTAATCCTTTATTTTCAATCCCTAATGTCTTATCCCTAATCTCTAACACCTAAACTCTTATCTCTAATACTAAATCCCTAATTTATAATTCATAATCCATAATCCTTAATCTCTAATCCCTAATCCTTAATCTCTAATCTCTAATCCCTAATCCCTCATCCTTAATCCTTAATCATTAATCCATAATCCTTAATTTCTAATGCTAATCCAAATGCCTTTATCTCAAATACCTAATCTCTAATATCTAATCTTAAATCTAGCATCCATAATATCTAATCTCTAATCTCGATTCTCTAAACCCTAATCTCTAATCCTAAATCACTAATTTCTAATCCCTAGTCCTTAGTAATTAATCTTATAATTCTTAATCCTTAATATCTAATCCATAATTTAAGCCAATCTATAAAACTTAAGCCCTATTCCTTAATTCTTAATTTGTAATACTTATTACTTATTACCAAATCTATAATCCCTACTCCCTAATCCCTAATCTTTAATCCATAAGTCTTAATTCTTAATTCCTTACTCCTAAATCCAAATCGCTAATTCTTAATCCCTCTCTCCTAAGTCTTTAATCTGTACTCCTGAATACCTAATCTCTAATCCTTTATTCCTCAATCCTTAATACTTAATCCCAAATCTCTAATCCCAAACCCTTGATCCCCAGTCTATCTCTTCTCGCCCTTCTTCTTCTTCTTACTCGCCTTTACTTCTTCTTCCTCTCCTTCTTCCTTATCTTCATCTTTTTTCTTCTTTTTCTTCCTTATCTTCCTCAAATCTATAATCCATAATCCCATATCCTTAATCCTTAATACTTAATATCTAATCCCTAATCCTTAATCCTTAATTATTAATCCATAATCATTAATCTTACTTATAATCAATTAATCTTTAAGCTCTAATCCCTCATCTGTAATCCCTAACTCTAAATCCTTAATCCTTAATCACTAACCTTTAATCCTTAATCCCAAATCCCTATTCCAAAATTCGTAATCTGTAATCCCAAATCCCTAATCTGCAAACTTAAAGATTGGTTTGTTAATCCTTAATCCCTAATCCTAAATAATTAATCCCTTCATCCCTAATCCATAATTTCTAATCTATAAGCCCTAACCACATTACTTATTACTTAATCCCTACCCTTTAATCCCTAATCATTATTCCATAAATCGTAATTCCTAATTGCCAATCTATAATCTCTAATCTCTAATGCCTAATCCTTAATCCCTAACACTTAATTTCAAATCCCTCTCCTATTTAATCCCTAACCATTAACACCTAATCCATCTCATTTTATTATTCTTCTTCAACTTCTTCTTCTTCTTCTTCATGTTCCACTTCTTTTCCATGATTTTCTTCTTTTAATTGTTATTCTTCTTCTTCTAGATCTTCCTCTTCCTTTTCTTCTTCTGTCTCATCTTTTTCTTCTTATTCTCCTACTTTGCATGTTCTTCTTCTACATCTTCTTCTTCCTCTTCTTCTTATACTTCTATTCCTTCTTCTTCATCATCATCTTCTTCTTCTTCTCCATCTCCCTCCCCTTCTCTTTCTTCTTCTTCTTATCTTTCTTCTTCTCCTTCTCCTTCTCCTTCCACATCTCCTTCTACACTTCCTTCTCCTTCTTCTCCTTCTCCTTTTCCATGTCATCCTTCTACTTCCCCTTCTTCTTCTTCTTCTTCTTCTTCTTTATTCTACTTTCTTGTTTCTTCTTTCTTCATTCTTCTTCTTTCCTACATCTTCCTTGCTCTTTCCTTCTTCCTTCTGTCTTCTTTCTTTGTTATTCTTTCTTCTTCATTTTTCCTATTCTTCTTTCTCTTCCTTTTCCTTTCTTTTTCCTCCTTTTCTTCCTCCTCTTCTTCTTCTTCCTTCTAACTTCTTCCTTCTTCATCCTTCCATCTAACTTCTTCCTCCTTCCTTCTTCCTTCTTTCTTCCTTCTTCTTCTTGTTCTTCCTTCTTCCTTCTTCCTTCTCCTTATTCCGTAATCCCTAATCCCCAATCCTTAATCCTTAATCTCTAATCCACTATTTGTCCCTAATCTCTAAAGCCAAATCCTTAATACCTAATTCTTAATCTTTAATCCCAAATCTATAATCCTTAATCTCTAATCTCTAATACTTAACCCTTAATCCCTAATCCTGAATCACTAATCCTTAATCTTACATCCCTAACCTCTAATCTATAATCTTTAATATCTAATTCTCAATCCCTAATCACAAATCTCTAATCCCTAATTCTCAATCCTTTTTTCCTAATCTATAATCCCTAATCTATAAAACTTTATCCCGTAATCCTTAATCCTATATCCCTAACAATTAATCCCTTCAACTTAATCCTTAGTCCCTAATCCTTAATCGTTAATCTTTAATCCCTATTACTTATTCTCTAATGCCTACTATGTAATCCATAATCATTAACTCCTAAACTCTATCCCTAATTGCTAATCCATAACCTCCAATCCCTAATCTCTAATGTCGAATACCTAACCCCTCCCTCTTAATCCCTAACCACTAATCGTAAATAGCTCTAATCTATAATCGCTCTCCCTAATCTATAACTTATATTCCTTAATCTCTAATCCCTCCCTCCTTTATCCCTAATCTCTAATCCCTAACCCCTAATCTCTTATCCATCTCTTCAACCTCTTCTTCTTCTTCCTCCTCCTCTTGTTCTTCCTCTTCTTCTTCTTCTTCATCATTTTCTCCTTCTTCTTCATCCTCTTCTTTCTTATCTTACCCTTCATCTTCTCCTTCTACTTCTTTTTCTTACTCTTCATCTTCTTTATCTTCTTCCTTTCCTTCTTCTATATCTTCTTCTTCTTCTTCTTCTTCTTCGTCTTGTTCAACTTCAACTTCTTCTTCTTCTTATTTCTCCTCTTCTTCTTCTTCCTCTTCTTGTTCCTTTTCTTCTCCATCTTCTTCTCTTCTTTTTCTTCTTGTTCATCTTCTTCTACCTCTTATTCTTCTTCTTCTACCTCTTATTCTTCTTCTTCATCTTTTATTTTTTCTTCTTCTTCTTCTTCTTCTTCTTATACTTCTTCTTCTTCTTCTCCTTCTCCAAGCTTTTCTCTCTCTTCTTCTCCATCTCCTTCTCTTTCTCTATCTCCTACTCCTTTCCCTTCTTCTTCTCCTTCTCTATCTCCTTCACCTTCCCATCTCTTATCCTGCTCCTTCACCTCTCCTCTTCCATCTCCTTATTCTCCTCTTTCTCTTACTCCATCTTCTTCTTCTGCTTCTCCTTCTTCTTTTTCTAATTCTTCCTCTTCCTCTTCTTCATCAATTTCTCCTTCTTCTTCATCCTCTTCTTCCTTATATTACTCCTCATCTTCTTCTTCTTCTTTTTCTTTTTCTTACTCTTCTTCTTCCTTTTCTTCTTCTTTATCTTCTCCTCCTCCTTCTTCTTCTTCTTCTTCTTCAACTTCATCTTCTTTTTCTTATTCCTATTCTTCTTATTCCTATTCTTGTTCCTTTTCTTCTCCATCTTCTTCTCGTCTTTTTCATCTTCTTCATCTTCTTCTTCCTCTTATTCTTCTTCTTCATCTTTCATTTTTTCTTCTTCTTCTTCTTCTTATACTGTTTCCTCTTCTTCTTTTTCTTCTTCTTCTCCTTCTCCAAGCCATTCTCTCTCTTCTTCTCCATCTCCTTCTCTTTCTTAATCTGTTACTCCCTCCCCTTCTTCTTCTCCTTCTCCATGTCCTTCACCTTTCCTTCTCCTTCTCCTACTCTTTCACCTCTTCTCTTCCATCTACTTATTCTCCTCTTTTTCTTACTCCTTCATCTTCTTCTTCTACTTCCTATTCTTCTATCTTTCCACTTTCGTCTTTCTTTTTTCTACTTTCTTCTTTTTTCTTCATTCTTCTTTTTTCTTTCCTTCTTCCATCCTCCTTCCTTCTTCCTTATTCTTCTAGTTCCTTTCCCTCTTCTTTTTTTACTCTTCTTC
>JAIUJO010000559.1:47500-97500 GCA_023846275.1 Vanilla planifolia | reverse complement strand
TTCTCCTTCTTTTTTTGATCCTTAATCTATGATCCATAATCCTTAATCACTAATCCTTGATCCCTAATCCCTAATCTTTAATCCTTAATCTTTAATCCTTAACCCTATATCACTAATCTTTCATCATTAAACCCCAATATCTAACCCCTTATGTTAATCATATTTCCTTAATCTCTAAGCCTTAAACTCTAATACTTATTCCTTAATCCCAAATTATTAATCAATAATCTCAAATCAATAATCCCTATTCTATAATCTATAATCCCTAATCCTAAATCCTTAATATTTAATAATTAACCACTCAATCTTTTATCTTTAATCCCTAATCCTTAATCATTTATCCTTTCATCCTTAATCCTTAATCTTTAATTCTTATTATTTATTCCTATATCCCGACTCTCTAATCTACCATCCTTAATCCCAAAACCATAATTATAAATTACAAATTCATAATCCCTAATCCCTAATCTTTAATCCTTAATGCACAATACATAATCCCTCTATCACTAATCTCTTATCCCTCAAACCTAACCTCGAATCTTGGATCCAGTGCTCCTTAATCAATTATCTGTATTCCCTAATCCCTAATCACTCCCCCTTAATCTAGAATCCTTATTCCTCAACCCCTAATCCTTAATTCCTAATCCATCTCTTCTTACTCTTCCTCTTCTTTTTCCTCTTCCTCTTTTTATTCTTCTTCTTCCTCTTCTTCTTCTACTTTAATTTCTTCTTCTTTTAGTTTATTTTCTTCTTCTTCTTCTTCTTCTTCCTCTTCTTCCTTATCTTCTTCTTCTTCTTCTTCTTATTCTTATTCTTATCCTTCTTCTTCTTCTTCCTCTTCTTCTTCTTCTTCTTCTTCTCCTTCTATTCTCTTATTCCTCTTATTCCTCTTCTTCTTCCACTACTTTCTTCTTCTTCTTCTTCTTTTGCTTCTATTTCTTCTCCTTCATCTTCATCATCATCATCTTCTTCTTCTCCTTCTTCTTCTTCTTCTCCTTCTTTTTCTTCTCCTTCTCTTTTTCTCTCCTATTCTCCTTCTCCTTCTCCTTTTTCTATTTCTACTTCACCTTCTCCTACTCCTTCATCTTGTTCTCCTTCTCCATTTCTTTCTCCTTCTCCTTCTCTGTCTCTTTCTCCTTCTCCTTCTTCTTTTTCTTCTCCTTCTTCATTCAATTCTTCTTACTCTTTTTATTTCTTCTTCTTTTTCTTCTTTTTCTTCTTTTTCTTCTCTTTCTCCTTGTTCTTCTTCTTCTTCTTCTTCTTTTTCTTCTTCTTTTGCTTTTATTTCTTCTTCATCTTCTTCATCATCATCATCTTCTTCTTCTTCTTCTTCTACTTGTTCTTCTTCTTCTTCTCCTTCTCCTTTTTTCTTCTCCTTCTTCTCTTTTTCTATCCTCTTCTCCTTCTCCTTTTTTTCTTTTTCTACTCCACCTTCTCCTACTCCTCCATCTCATTCTCCTTCTCCATTTCTTTCTCCTTCTCCTTCTCCATCTCTTTCTCCTTCTCTTTCTCCTTTTTCTTTTTGATCTCCTTCTTCATTCAATTCTTCTTACTCTTTTATTTCTTCTTCTTTTTCTCCTTTTTCTTCTCTTTCTCCTTGTTCTTCTTCTTCTTCTTCTTCTTCTTCTTCTTCTGCTTCTTCTTTTTTTATTTCTTCTTCAACTTCTTTTGCTTCTTCTTCTTCTTCTTTATCTTTTTCATCCACTTTTCTTCTTATTCCTCTTTTTTTCTTCTTCATCTTCCTCTTCTTCTTCTTCTACTACTTTTTCCTCATCATCATCCCCTTCTTGTTCTTCAACATTTTCACCTTCATCTTCTTCTTCTTCTTCTTTCTCTTCTCCTTCTACTTCTCCTTCTTCTTCTTCTTATTCCTCATCATCATTATCTTCTTCTTCTTATTCTTCCTCTTCTTTTTCTTTTTTTTCTTCTTCTTCCTCATTTTTCTTCCTCTTCTTGTTCCCCTTCTTTTGCATCTTCCTCTTCTTCTTCTTCTTCTTCGTCTTCTTCGTTTTCTTCTTCCTCTTATTCTTTTTCTTCCTTTTCATCTTCTTCTTTTTCTTCGACTTCTTCTCCTTCTTCTTCTCATTATTCTTCTTCTTCTTCTTCCTCTTCTTCTTCTTCTTCTTCTCCTTCTTCTTCATAGTCCTTAATCTATATTCTCTAATCCTTACTCCTTAATCTTTCCATCTCTAAGCTCTCATCCCTAAATTTGTAATCCCTAATCCATCCCACTTTAATCACTAATCCTTTATCCCTAATTCTTAATTCGTAATCTCGAATCTCTAATTCTTAGTCGATCTTTAATATATAATCCCTAATCCTTAATCTCTAATATCTAATCTCAAATCTCTAAACCCTAATCTCTAATACATAATCCCTGACTTGCAATTCTTAATATATAATCCTAAAATCCCTAATCACCAATCCCTAATCTTTAATTCCTAATGCTTAATCCTTAATCTCTAATACCTTATCCCTAATTCTTAATCCCTAATCTATAATCCATAATCCTTAGTCTTTAATATGTAATTCTTTATCCCAAATCCTTAATCCTTAAACCTCAATCCCTAATCTAATCCTTAAACCTCAATCCCTAATCTTTAAGCTCTTATCTTAATCCAAATTACTTAATCGCTAATCCCTAATCCCTAATGTCTAATCTATAATCCTGAATCATGAATCCCTAATCACTAATTTCTACCTTAATCCTTAATCTCTAATTCATTCTTAATCCTTAATCATAATCCTTAATCCCTAATCCCCTATTCCCTATTACTTATTCCATAATCCTTAATCCTTAAGTTCTAATTCTTAATCCATAATTCATAATCCTTAATCCCTAATCTTAATCCCTAATCTTTAATCTCTAATTTGAAATCCATAATCCTTAATCCCTAATCCATCTCTTCTTCCTCTTTTTCTTCTTCTTCCTCTTCTTCTTCTACATCGTCAACATCTTGCTCTTCTTCTTCTACTTCTCCTTCTCCCATTCTTTTTTCTTCTTCTTCATCATCATCATCTCATCTTCTTCTTCTTCTTCTTCTTGTACTACTTCTTCCTCCTCCTCTTCTACTTTTTCTCCATTTTTGTCTTTTCTTGTAATTCTTCTTCGTCTTCTTGTTCTTCTTCGACTTCTTCTTGTTCCTCTTCTTCTTCTTCTTCTTCTTCTTCTTCTATTTCTTCTTCTTCTTCTTCTTCGTCTTCACCTTCTCCTTCTTATCCTCCTCCTCCCTATCTTTCACCTTCTTCTTCTATTTTTGCTTCTCCTTCTATTTCTCCTTCTTGTGCTCCTTCTCTTTCTCCTTCTCCTCCTTATTCTCTCTTTCCTCCTTCTTCTTAATCTCTAATCATTAATCTATGACTAATTACTAATCCTTAATCTTTAATCCCTAACCTCTAATCACTACTCTCTTATCTATAATCCATAATCCTTAATCCATAATCCTTAATCCTTAATCCTTAGTCATTAATCTCAAATCCTTAATCATTAAACTTTAATATCTAATGCTAAAAAACTTAATACCATTATCTTTAAACCCTTATCTCTAAGATTGAATTATAAATTTTACATCATTAATCTCTAATCCCTAATCCCTAATATCTAATCATTAATCCCTATTCCCTAAACCCTAATACCTAATCTTAAATCAATAATCTCTAATCCCTAATCTTTAATAATTAATCCCTTAATTCTTAACCCCTAACTTCTAATCGATAATCATTAATCTCTTCATCTATAATCCCTAATTGCTATTACATAATACCTTATACATAATCTTTAATCTTTATTACTTATTCCCTAATCCTTTTGCCTTAACACCTAATCCCTAAACCTTAATCCATAATTTCTATCTCCAAAATCCCTAATCCCTCTCTTCCCAATCTTTAATCCATTTTCTCTGATACTTAATCCCTAATCCTCTATTCCATAATCCCTGATCCCTAATCCGTAATCCGTAACTATTAATCTATAATCCATCTCTTCTTCCTCTTTTTCTTCTACTTTTTTTCTTCTTACTCTTCTTCTTCTTCTTCTACTTCTTCTACTTCTTCCTCGCCTTCTTTTTCTTCTTCTTCTTCTCCTCCTTATTCTTCTTCTTCTTCTTCTTCCTCCAATTTTATTTCTTCTTCTCCTCCTCCTTCTCTAGCTTCTTCTTGTTGTTCTTATTCTTCTTTTATTTCTACTACTTCTTCTTTCACTTTTTCTTTTTCTTCTTCTTCATATTTTTCTTATACTTCCACTTCTTCTTCTTCTTCTTCTTCTTCTCCTTCCTCTTCTTTTACTTCTTCTAGTTCTACTTCTTCTACTAGGTCTCCTTCATCTTCCTCTTGTTCTTCTTCTTCATCATCATCATCATCTTCTTCTTCTTCTACTTTTTCTTGTTCTTCTTTTTCTTCTTCTTTTTCTTTTACATCTTCCTCTTCTTCTTTCCCTTCTTTTACCTCTATTTATTTTTCATCTTCCTCTTCTTCTTCTTCTTATTCTTCTTCTCCTTTTTCTTCTTCTTCTTTTTCCTCTTCCATTTCTTCTTCTTCTTCTTCTTCTTCTTCTTCTCCTTCTTCTTCTTGTTCTTTTATTTCTTCTTCTTCTTCTTCTCCATCTTCTTCTTCTTCTTCTGCTACTGCTCTTCTTCTTATTGTTCTACTTCTTCTTCTTTATCTTCCTCATCTTCTTCTTGTTCTTCTTCTTCTTCTTATTTTACCTTCATCTTCCTCTTTTTCTTCCTCTTCTTCTTCTTCTTCAACTTCATCTTCTTCTTCTTCTTCTTCTACTACTAGTACTGCTACTTCTTTACTTACTTCTTCCTACTCTTCTCCTTCTTCTTCTTCTTCTTCCTTTTCTTCTTCTTCTTCTTCTTCTACTACTACTAGTACTACTACTTCTTTACTTACTTCTTCTTCCTACTCTTCTCCTTCTTCTTCTTCTTCTTCCTCTTCTACTTCTTCTTCTTCTTCTTCTTCTTCTTCTTCTGCTTCCTATTCTTCTTCTTCTTCTTTTCTTTTTCTACTTCTTCTTCTTCCTCCTCTTATCCTTCTTCTTCTTGTTCTTATCCTCTCTTTCTGTTAGTTCTTCTTCTTCTTCTTCTTCTTCTCCTTATTCTTCTTCTTCTACTACTTCTTCTTCCCCTTGTTCTTCTTTTTCTTCTTCTTCTCGTTGTTTTTATTTGTAATGCTTAATCCATGTTATCTAGTCCAACCTCCGTATCCCTCCTTACGTAATCTCTAATATATTATCTTTAATCAATCCCTCTATAATCCCTAATCCCTAATCCTTAATCATTAATAAAAAATCCTTAATCCCTAAACCTTAATCTCTAATCTTTAATCCTAAATCTCTAATCCCTTAACCATAATCCTTATTACCTAATCCCTAATCCTTAATCCCTTCTTTCTAATCACTTATCAGTAATCCTTAATCCTTAATCCTTAATTTCTTATCCCAAATCCTGAATCCCTAATCCTTAATCTAATTGCCTAATCTCTAATCCCTAATCTCTAATCCTTAACCTTATGTCTATTTCTAATCCATAATCCTAAATACTAAATCCCTATTACTTAATCCTTAATCCCTAATCTCTAATCCTTAATCATTAATATTTTTATCTCTAATACTTAATCCTTAATCCCTCTTACTTATTCATTAATCCGTACACCCTAATCTGTAATCCATAATCCCTAAACTTTAATCCCTAATTGATAATCCTTAAACCTAAATCTCCAATCCCTAATCTTTGATCCTAAACAGTTAATCCCAAATTTCTTTCTCTTTAATCCCTAATCAGTAATCCCTAATTCATCTATTCTTCCTCTTTTTCTTCTTCTTCCTCCTTTTCTTCTACTTATTCTTCTTCTTCTTCTTTCTCATCTTTTTCTTCTTCCTCATCTTCATCTTCTTCCTCAACTTCCTCATCTTGCTCTTCTTCTTCCTCTTCTTGATCTTCTTTTTCTCCTCTTCCTCTTCTTCTTTTTCTTTCTCTTCTTCTCCATCATCATCTTCCTCTTCTTCTTCTTCTCCTTCTTGTTGTTGTTCTTCTTCTTCTACTTCTTCTACTTTCTCCTCCTCTTCTTCTTCTTCTTCTTTTCTCCATTTTCCTCTTTTCTTATAATTCTTCTTTTTCATCTTCTTCCTTTTCTACTTCTTCATCTTCTTCTTCCACTATTACTACTTCTTGTTCTTCTTCTTCTTCTTTTTCTTTGTCATCTTTTTCTCCTTTTTCTTCTTCTTCTTCCTCTACTTTTCTCCTTCTCCTTCTCCTTCTCCTTCTACTCATTATCTTTTAACTTCTCCTTCCACTCCTCCTTATCATTCTTCTTCTTATTCTCACTCTCCTTCACTTTTTCCTTCTTTTTCTCATCTCTATCTCCTTCTCTTTTTCCTCCTTCTCTTTGTCCTTCTTCTTCCCCTTCTCTTTCTTCTTCTCCTTCTTCCTCTACTTCTTTCTCCTTTCTTGTTTTTTGTTTCTTCTTTTTTGTTTTATCTTTGTTCTTCCATCTTGCTTATCCTATCTTTCTTCATGTATCTTCTTTATTCTTTTGCCTTTCTTCTTTATTCTTCCTCTTCTTCTTCCACTTCCTCTTCTTCTTCCACTTCCTCTTCTTCTTCTTCTTCTTCTTCCACTTTTTCTTTCTCGTCTTCTTCTTCTTCTTTTTTCTTAATCCTTAATTCCTAATCAATGATCCATAACCCTTAATCCCTAATCCTTAATCTTTAATCCTTAATCTCTAGTCCTTAATCTTTAATCCCAAACTCTTAATCACTAATCCCTAATCCTAAATATCTAGCGCCTTATCCTAATACTAATCTCTTAACTCTAAGCCTTAATCTCCAATCTCTAAGACTTTTTCCTTAAATCCCAAATTCCTAATTACTAATCTCTAACCAATACTCCCTATTCTCTAATCCATAAACCCTAATCTTAAATTCCTTATCCTTAATGATTAATCCCTTAATCTTTAATCCCTAATCCCATATTCTAAAATACTAACTGCTTCATCCATAATCACTAATTCTTAATCATTAATCCTTAATTCTTATTAATTATTCCCTAATTCTTACACTCTAATCAATTATCCTTAATCCATAAATCATAATCATAAATAACTAATCCATAATCTCTAATATCTTATCCCTAATCCTTAATCCTTAATGCCTAAAACCTAATTCATCTCTCCCTAATCCCTAACAACTAACCCTTAATCCCCAATCCCTCCCTCCTGAATCTATAATCATTATTCCCTGATCGCAAATCACTCGCTCCTTAATTCTTAATCCATAAGCCTTAATCCTTAATCTCTAATCAATCTCTTCTTTGTCTTCTTCTTCTTCCTCCTTTACATCTTGTTCTTCTTCTTCTTCTTCTTCCTCTTCTTCTTCTACTTCTTTATTTTCTTCTTATTATTATTTATTTTCTTCTTTTCCATATTCTTCTTCTTGTTTCTCATCTTCTTCTTATTCTTCTTCTTCTTCTTCCACTTCTTCTTCTTCTTCTCATCCTTCTTCTTCTCTTATTCTTCTTATTACACTTCTTCTTTTTGTTCTTCTTCTTCTTCTTCTTATATTTATTCTTCTTCTTCTTCCTCTTCATCATCTTCTTCTTCTTCATCATCTCCTTCTTCTTCTTTTTCTGCTTCTACTTCTCTTTTTCTTTCTCCTTCTCCTCCTCCTTCTCCTACTCCCTCTCCATCTCTTTCGCCTTCTACATTTCCTTCTCCATCTCCTTCTCTTACTCCTCCTTCTCCTCCTCCTTCTCCTACTCCTTCTCCTTCCTCTTCTTCTTCTTCTTCTTCTCCCTCTTCATCTTCTTCTCCTTCTCCTTTAATTTCTTTTTCTACTTCTTCTTCTCTTTCCCATTCTTCTTCTTATTCTTCTTGTTCTTCTTCTATTTCTTTTTCTTCTTCTTCTACTTCTAGTTCTTCTTCTTCTTCTTCTTTTTTCCTCTATTCTTCTTCTTTTTCTACTTCATCTTCCTCTTCTTCCTCCTCTTCTTCTTCTTCTACCTTTTCCTCTCCATTTTCCTCTTCCTCTTCCTCGTCTTCTTCTTCGACGTTTTCACTTTCTTCTTTTTCTTTCTTTTCTCCTTCTCCTTCTTTTTCTTCTTCTTCTTCTTCTTCTTCTTCTTCCTCTTCGCTTTCTTTTTCTTCTTCTTCTTCTTCTTCTTCTTCTTCTTCTTCCTCATTTTCTTCTTCCTCTTCTTCTTCCACTTCTTCTTCCTCTACTTCTTCATCATCTTCTTCTTCTTCCTCTTCTTCTTCTTCTTCTTCTCTTTGTTCTTATTCTTCTTGTTCTTCTTGCATTTCTTCTTCTTCTTCTTCTTCTTCTTCTTCTACTTCTTGTTCTTCTTCTTCATCTTTTTTCCCTCTATTCTTCTTATTCTTCTTCTTTCTCTTCTTCATCTTGCTCTTCTTCTTCTTATTATTATTATTATTCCATTTCACCTTCCTCTTCTTCTTCTTCTTCAATGTTTTCACCTTCTTTTTCTTCTTCTTCTTCTTTCTTTTCTCCTTCTCCTTCTCCTTCTTCTTCTTCTTCTTCTTCTTCTTCTACTAGTGCTACTTGTTCTTCTTCTTCTTATTTTATCTTTTGTTCTTCTTCTTCTTCTTCTTCTTCTTTTATCTCATGTTCTTCTTTTTTAACTCATTCTCCTTCTGCTTCTCCTTCTTCTCATTATCTTTCAGCTTCTCCTTCCCCTCCTCCGTATTTTTCTCCTTCTCATTCTCACTCTCCTTCTCTTTTTCCTACTCTTTTTCATTCTTTATCTCCTTCTCCTTTTCCTCCCCTTTGTCCTCCTCCTTCTCCTTCTCTTTCTTCTTCTTTTTCTTCTTCTCCTTTTTCTTCTACTTCTTTCTCCTTTCTTATTGCTTCTTTCTTTTTTCTTCTTTTATCTTTGTTCTTCCTTCTTGTTTATCCTTTCATTCTTCAATTTTCTTCTTTCTTCTTTTCTCTTTTTTTTATTCTTCCTCTTCTTCTGCTTCCACTTCCTCTTCTTCATCTTCCACTTCCTCTTCTTCTTCTTCTTCAACTTTTTCTTCCTCGCCCTCTTCTTCTTTTTTCTTAATCATTAATCCCTAATCAATGATCCATGATCCTTAATCCCTAATTCTTAATCTTTAATCCCTAATCTATAATCCTTAATCTTTAATCCCTAACTCTTAATCACTAATCCCAAATCCTTAATATCTAACCTCTTACCTAATCTCTTATCTCTAAGCCTTAATCTCTAATCTCTAATATTTTTTTCCTTAATCGCAAATTCCTATTATGTAATCTCTAATCAGCAATCCTTATTCTCTAATCCATAATCCAAAATCCATTATCCATAATAATTAATCCCTTTATCTTTAATCCCTAATCCCTTATCCCTAATTATTAACCCCTTCATCCTCAATAACTAATCCTTAATCATTAATCCTCAATTCTTATTACCTACTCCCTAATTCTTACACTCTAATCTATTATCCTTATTCCATAAACCATAATCATAAATTACTAATCAATAAGCCCTAATCTCTTATCCCTAATCCTTAATCCCTAATACTTAACTCCTACTTCCAAATCCCTCTGTCCCTAATCCTTAATCCCTAATCTCTAATCCCTAATTCCTAATACCTAACCTCTAATCCCCAATCCCTCCCAACTTAATTTATAACCTTTATTCCTTAATCTCAAATCACTCCCTCCTTAATCCCTAATCCATAACCCTTAATCCTTAACCTATAATCCATCTCTTCTTCCTCTTCTTCTTCTTCTTCTTCTTTTTTTTCCTCTTCTTCTTCTACTTCTTTATTTTCAATTACTTATTATTCATTTTCTTCTTCTTCTTCTTTCTTATCTTCCTCTTCTTTTTCTTCTTCTTCTTCTTCTTCCACTTCTTCTTCTTCTACTACTTCTTCTTCTCCTTTTTCTTCTCTTATTCTTCTTATTCCTCTTCTTCTTCCTCTTCTTCTTCTTCTTCTTCTTTTTCCACTTCATCTTCTTCTTCTTTATCATCTCTTTCTTCTTTTTCTTCTGCTTCTCCTTCTCTTTTTCTTTCTCCTTCCCCTTCTCGTTCTTCTTCTCCTTCACCTTATCCTACTCCCTATCCATCTCCTTCACCTTTTACATTTCCTTTTCCATGTCCTTCTCTTACGCCTTCTCCTTCTCCTTTTCCTCCACCTTCTCTTCCTCCTCCTTCTCCTTCATCTTCTTCTTCTTCTTCTTCTTCTTCTTCTTCTTCTTCTTCTTCTTCTACTTCTTCTCCTTCCTCATCTTCTTCTTCCCCTCCTTTTATTTCTTTTTTTACTTCTTCTATTTCTCCTACTTCTTCTTATTCTTCTTGTCCATCTTTTATTTCTTTTTCTTCTTTTACTTATTGTTCTTCTTCTTCATCATCTTTTTTCCATTATTCTTCTTATTCTTCTTCTTTTCCTTCTTCATCTTCTTCTTCTTCTTCTTTTTCCTCTTCATTTTCCTCTTCCTCTTCTTCTTCTTCAACATTTTCACCTTCTTCTTCTTCTTCTTCTTCTTTCTTTTCTCCTTCTTCCTCTTCTTCTTCTTCTTGTTCCTCGTCTTCTTCTTCTTCTCCTACTTCTTCCTCTACTTTGCTTTCTTTTTCTTCTTCTTCTTCTTCTTCTTCTTCATCCTCATTTTCTTCATCCTCTTCTACTTCTTCAACATCTTCTTCCTCTACTTCATCATCCTCTTCTTCTTTTTCTTCTTCTTCTTCTTATTCTTCTTATTCTTCTAGTATTTCTTCTTTTTCTTCTTCTTCTTCTTCATCTTTTTTCCTCTGTTCTTCTTTTTATTCTTCTTTTTCTTCTTCATCTTCCTCTTCTTCTTCTTCATCATCATCTTTTTCCTCTTCTTCTTCTTCTTCAACGTTTTCACCTTCTATTTCTTCTTCTTCTTCTTCTTTCATTTCTCCTTCTCCTTCTTATTCTTCTTCTTCTTCTTCCACATCATCTTCTTCTTCTTCTATTACTTCTTTCTCATCTTCTTCTTTTTCTTTTTCTTCTTCTTCTTCTTCTTCTTCTTCCTCATTTTCTTCTTTCTCTTCTTATTCCACTTCTTCTTCTGCTCCTTCCTCTTCTTCTTCTTACTCTTTATCTTCATTTTCATCTTCTTCTTCTTCTTCGCCTTCTTCTTATTCTTCTTCTCCTCCTTGTTCTTCTTCTTCTTCTTCTTCTTCTTCTTCTTCTTCTTCTTCCTCTCCTTCTTCTTCTTCATAATCCTTAATCCATATTCCCTAATCCCTACTCCTTAATCCTTTCCTCTCTAATCTCTTATCCATATATTTGTAATCCTTAATCCGTCCATCTTTTATCATTAATATCTAATCCCTATTACTTAATCCCTATTCCCTTGCCCCTAATCCTTAATCAATTCTTAATCCATAATCCCTAATCTTTAATCCCTAATTTCTAATCTCTAATCTAAAATCCTTAAACCCTAATCTTTAATACCTAATCCCTAACCCTTAATCCCTAATCTATAATTCATATTCTGAAATCCTTAATCTCTAATCCCTAATCCTTAATCCCTAATCTATAAGACATAATCCCTAATCACTATTAAGTAATCTGTTATCCGTAATCCTTAATCCCTAATCCTTAATCCTTAATTCTTTATTCCTAATCCTTGTCCTTAAGCCTTAATCATATTTACTTTATCTTTAATCTCTAGTCTCTTATCTTTAATCTATAATCTTGAATCATGAATCCCTAATCACTAACCTATAATCCTTAGTCCCTAATCTAGATTGTAAAATCTATAATCTATAATCCTTCTTCCTCTACTTCTTTGTCTTCTTCTTTTTCTTCTTTCTCATCTTCTTGTTCTTCTTTTTATACATCTTCCACATCTTACTCTTCTTCTTCTTTTGTTGCTTCTTCATCATCTTCTTCTTCTTCCCCTTCTTTTTTTAACTTCTTTTTCCTCTTCTTCATTATCCTCTTCTTTTTCTTCTTTATCTTCTTCTGCTTCTTGTACTACTTCATCCTCCACCATTTCTTCTTTTTCTTTATTTTCTTCTTTTCTTGTAATTCTTCCTCTTCTACTTCCTCTTCTAATACTTCTTCTTTTTCTTCTTCTTCTTCTTCTCCTTCTTCTTATCTTATTCATTCTTCCTATCTTTTGCCTTCTGCATCTACTTTTCCTTCTCGTTCTCCTTCTTCTTCTACTTCTTTATCTCCTTCTCTTTCTCATTCTCCTTCTCATTCTCCCTCTCCTTCTCCTCCTTAGTCCCTAATCACTAATCTATCCTTAATCTCTAATCCTTAAACTTTAATCCTTAATCTCTTTTCTATAACCCATAACCTCTAATCCCTAATCTTTAATGACTAATCCCTAATCCTTAATCACTAATCCCTTATTCTTAAACATTGATCACTAATCTCTAATGCTGATCTTAACACCATTATCTCTAATCCTTATTCTCTAACCTCGAATCCTAAATTTGGCATCCCTAATCTTATCTTTAATTCCTAATCCCTAATCATTAATCCTTATATCTTAAACCCTAATGCCTAATCTTAAATCACTAATCTTTAATCCCTAATTCTTAGTAATTATTCTCTTAATTTTTAATCCCTAATCTCTATTCAATAATCATTGATCTCTTCATCTATAATACTTAATCTTAATCCTTAATCCTTAATCCTTAATCCATAATTGCTAATCTCTATTACATATTCCCTAATCCTTTTGTCGTAATCCCCAATCCCTAATCTTTAAACCTTTATTTTTAACTCCAAAATCTCTAATCCTTATCTCCCTAATCTTTAATCTATATTCTCTGATATCTAATCCCAAATCTTTTGTTTGTTAATGCCTAATCCTTAATCTCTAACACCCTAAACCCTAATCCATCTCTTCCTCCAACTCTTTTACTTCTTCGTCTTCTTTCGCTTCTTCTTCTTCTTCCCCCTCATTTTCTTCTTCTTCTTCTTCTTCTTCTCATTCTTCCTCTTCTTCATCATCTTTTATTTCTTCTTCTTCTCATCCAACTTCTTCTTGTTCTTGTTCTTCTTCTTTTATTTCTACTACTTCTTCTTCATCTTTTTCTTTCTATCTTTTTCTTTTCCTTCTTCCTTATCTTTTTCATCTTCCTCTTCTACTTCTTCTTCTTCTTCTTTTTCCTCTTCATCTTCCTCTTCTCTTCCTCTTCTTCAACTTCTTCACTTACTTCTTCTTCATCTCCTTCTTACTCTTCCCCTTCTCCATCTTCGTCATCTTCATCACCATCTTCCTCTTCATCTTCCTCTTCTTTGTCTTCTTCTTCTCCTTCTTCTTCTTCTTCTTCTTCTTCTTCTTCTTCTTCTCCTTCATCATTTTCTCCTTCTTTATCTTCATCCTCTTGTTCTTCATCTTCCTCTTCTTCTTCTTTTTCTTCATCTTCATCTTCTTCCTCTTCTTACTCTTGTTCTACCTTTTCATCATCATCTTCTTCTTCTTCTTCTTCTCCTTGTTCTTCTTCTTCTTCTTCTTCTTCTTCTTCTTCTTCTTCTTCTTCTTGTCTTCCTTATTCTTCGTAATCCTTAATCCATATTCCCTAATCTTTACTCCTTAATCCTTCCCTTCCTAATCTTTTACCCCTAAATTTGTAATCCTTAATCCATCCATCTTTAAACTTTAATCATTAAGCCCTATTCCTTAATCCTTAATCCCGAATCCCTAATTCCAAATCCCTAATAAATCCTAAATCCATAATCCCTAATATTTAATCATTAATCTCTAATCTTTAATCTTTAATCCTAAAACCTTAATCTCTAATACCTAATCCTTGATCTCTAATCTTAAAACTATAATTATAATTCATAATCCCAAATTCTTAATCTCTAATCCCGAATACCTTATCTCTAATCCAAAATACCTAATCCCTAAACTATAGTAAATAATCCCTAATGACTATTCAATAATCCTTTATCGATAATCCTTAATCCCTAATCATAATCTTAAATAATTAACCTCTAATACCTAATCTCTAATCCATAATCCTAAATGACTAATCTCTAATACTTAATCCCTTTCTCTACTCTAGATACCATAATCCCAAACCTTAATTCCCTAATCCCCAGTCCTTTTTAGTTAATCCCTTAATCCTTAATCTCTAATCTCTAATCTCTAATCATTAATCCCTTTATCTCCAATCCTTAACCTTAATCCCTTATCCCTAATCCTTAATCCCAAATCCTTATTACTTATTTCTTAATCTCTAATCCTTCATCTTTATCCCTAAACTCTAATCCCTAATCCTTAATACCTAACACCTAATTTTATATTTGTCCATCCTTAATTCTTAATCCTTAATCTGTGACCCTTAATCATTAATCCCTAATCAATCTCTTGTTTCTCTTCTTCTTTTTCTTCTTCCACTTCATCTTCCTCTTCTTCTACTTCTTCTTCTTCCTTCTCATCTTCTTATTTTTCTTCTTCCTCATCTTACACTTCTTCTTCTTCTTCTTCTTCTTCTTCCACTTCTCCTTCTTCCTCTTCTTCTTTTTCTTCTTCTTCTTCTACTTCTTCTTCTTCTTCATCTTTCTCTTCTTCTTCTTATTCTTGTACTTCTTCTTTTTCTATCTTTTCTTCTTTTCTTGTAATTCTTCTTCCCCTTCTTCTTCCTCTTCTCCTTCTTCTTCTTCTTCTTCTTGTGTTTCTTCTTCTTCTTCATCTTCTTCTTCTTCTTTTCTTCTTCTTCTTCTTCTTCTTCTTCTCTTTCTCCTTCTTTTTCTCCTTCTTATTCTCATTATCTTTCACCTTCTTCTTCTGCATGTCCTCTTTCTTTTTTTCTTCTCCACATCATTCTCCATCTCATTCTACCTCTCCATCTCTTTCTCCTCCTCCTTATTGTATTGCTCTTTCTCCTTCATCACCTACTTCTTTTCCTTCTTCTTCTTCTTCTTATTCTTCTGCTTCTTCTTTCTTATTTTTTCCTTCTTTTTTCTTCTTCCTTCTTCCTTCCTACCTCCTTCCTACTTCCTTATTCTTTCCTTCTTTCTTCATTCTTCATTCTTCTTTATTCTTTATTCTTCTCATTCTTCTTCTTCTTCTTCTTCTTCTTCTTCTTCTTTTTCCTCTTCTTCTTCCTCATCTTCTTCTTTATCCTTTTTCCTAATCCAAAGTCCTTTATTTATAATCTATAATCCCCAATGAAGTGTTTCATGCTAAGGAAATCCCACAAGAGGGGGGTGAATTGTGTATTTAAAATTTTATGAATTTCAAAATTAAACTTAAAAACCTTTAAGCAACAGTAAAGAGAGTTGAACACACAAATTTTTAAGTCGTTCGACTCAAAACCGAGTCTACGTCCACCCCCACCGGTGTTGCAAAAAATCCACTAAATGCACCGATTACAAGTGAGGTTTTTCGTACGGTTCACCTCAAACCTACTTGGGATTTTTACTACGGCTAATCTCAAACCTACTTGAGTTTTTACCGGGCTCAACTCAAACCCGGGGCTTTAGCACTACTGCCAAAATGCCCTTGCCCCAAAACAAAAAGTACAACGATTGGAAAAAAACTTAAGAGAAATAGGAGAAAAGAGGAGGCACACACAATCGACAAATTAAAGGGATAGAAATTGAGAAATAATTGAAAAACCTCTAACTCCAATAGCCTTCTTGCCGCTTTGCTTTTTGAGCTTGGATGCACCGTTTTTGCTTGAGTGCATGAATTTTGAGATCTGAAATTTTTGGAAAATTTAGCAAAGGTTAAACTGAAAAATACATCAATTTTCCCTATTTATAGAGCTCAAATTTTATCTCTAAAAACAGCCCCAACGACTTCAAAAATTAATTATCCATTTGGGCAACGGATGGAAAGCAGCCACCGTCCGATCCAGGCCCAAAAACGAACGGTGCAGATTGATTTACGCATTTTACCATTCGGGCTTAATCCAGAGCGTTGGATCCGAGTGAGTAATCGAACGGCATGGATTAAATCTCACGATTACCGTTTACGCGATTTAATCCCGTGCGTAGGATCCGAGCGCAAAGATGAACGACAAAGATTTTACCTTATAGGATGAATCCTGTGCGTTGGATCCGGGCGAGCTTGATCTGAGCCATTGGATCGAGCGAAGGCTGAAACTGGGACTTTTAGTCCCACATTGCGTATGCAGAAGTGTTGGAGCGCTATATAAGAAATCCACCCTGTTTACATTGCGAGCCTCTTTGAGGTTGGCTCTCCCCTTCCTTGACCAGGACTTGATCACCTGGTTCGGGTTGACTTAGCCAAGCATTGTTCATTGACTGTTGATCGTGCTGTAGTTTGACCTAGCCGAGCTCCTCTCGGTGGGTTTTGGGCGGGTTTGGCTTAGCCAGGCACTATTGATTTGACCGTTGACCAGTGCTAGCCGAGCTCCTCTTGGCGGGCTTTGGCTTAGCCAGGCACTGTTGATTTGATAGTTGACCAGCGCTAGCGGAGCTTCTCTCGGCGGGCTTTGGGCGGGCTTGGCTCGGCCTTCTCGGGTCAACCAAATTTTTTTTTTTAAATTAAATTTTTAATTTCTAAAAGACCTGGACGGGCTGTTTTCGAGCCGGGTTGACCCGCCAATTTCTACAGTGCATTTTCCCAAGACTTCAGCTATTTTAGGATATTTTTGACAAATTTTTGTGCCAAAAATTTGAATATAAGTGTATAAATATAATTTGATATTCTTTTAGTATTTTAATTATTTAAATAACTATGAAAAAAAATTCATGAAAAACAATTCCAAAGCAATATTAAAAAATCAAATATCAATGTCTATATATTTTGTCAAATATGCTTGGCCCAAAAATCAAAATTCAGTATTAAATAACTTTATAATATTTTTAAATGTTAATACTACTAGTGTGCCTCATAATCTCAAAGTTTGGACATATCAAATTCAAGAGAAATAAAAAGAAATTCAATTATAAAAAATCTTGTGCATGTCTCAAATTTCGTTGAAGTATACTATGACCTCAAGGCCCTTAGAGACCATTATTTTAGACATCTAAAATACATGGCTTGATTTAATTAATTAGTAATAATTTTAGTTTAAATTCAAGCCCAAATAAAATATATACATTTATTCTTGACTCATCAAACACAAGGGTGTAACAATCTCCCCCTTTTGATGATGGCAAGACATAAATGTTTTAAATAAAAATAAGTGTTTAAAATACAATTCATAGGGAGAAAAAATATGCTCCCCCTATCTTGATGCATATTTTGATGCTCCCCCTCAATTCTAACTATTCTCCCCCTTTGACACCATCAAAAGGGAGTGAACCCTAAGCAATGTCTAAAATTCCTAATTGTTCTCTCAATGTTTGAAATTGCTCCGATGGTAAGGGTTTGGTAAAACTGTCAGCCAATTCAAGCTTAGTAGGAACATACTCTAATTCTACTAATCCTTTGGCCACTTGGTCTCTAATAAAGTGATATCTAACATTTATGTGCTTAGTCCTAGAATGATGAACTTGATTCTTAGCTAATGCTAATGCACTAGTATTATCAATTCTAATAGTTATATGTGTGACTTCTAAACCATAGTCTTGAAGTTGTTATCTTAACCATAGTACTTGAGCAACACAACTTCCAGCAGCAACATATTCAGCTTCTGTTGTTGACAAGGCTATACAATTTTGTTTTTTGCTTAACCATGAAACAAGACAATGTCCTAAAAATTGACATGTTCCTGATGTGCTCTTCCTATCCACTCTAGATCCTCCAAAATCTGAATCTGTATAGCCAACGAGCTCACAAGAGAGTTCATTTCTAGGATACCATAATCCTAGTGTTATGGTTCCCTTCAAATATTTGAAAATTATTTTAACAGCTTTCAAATGACTTTTCTTTGGGTTTGCTTGAAACCTAGCACATAATCCAACACTAAATAGAATGTCAGGTCTACTAGCTCTATAAAATTTTTGATCTATTATTTTCCCTTGTTCATCTAGATCTAAATGAATGGATTGATTCATGGGAATTTTCCCAATTTTCATATTCTCATAGCCATATTTTTTAAATATTTCTTTCAAGTATTTTGTTTGAGAAATGAAAATATCATCTTTTAGTTGTTTTATTTGTAGCCCTAAGAAGAAATTTAGCTCACCCATCATACTCATTTCAAATTCCTTAGCCATAAGATCTCCAAATTCTCTATACATTTCTTTTTTTGTGCTACCAAAAATAATATCATCAACATAAATTTGAACAATTAATAAATCATCTCCTAATGACTTTAGAAATAATGTAGTATCCGATTTACCTTTTCTAAAGCCATTATCTACTAGATAGTTACTCAACCTATGGTACCATGCATGTGGAGCTTGCTTAAGGCCGTAAAGAGCTTTCTTAAGCTTATAAACATAATTACTTTGTGCATGATCCTCAAAACCTGGGGGTTGTTCTACAAACACATCTTCTTTTATTATCCCATTCAAGAAAGCACTTTTTACATCCATTTGAAACAACCTAAAGTTTTTATAACATGAATATGCTAGAAGTAATCTAATTGCTTCTAACCTAGCTACGAGTGCAAATGAATCCTCAAAATCAATACCTTCTATTTGACTATATCCCTTAGCAACAAGTCTAGCCTTATTCCTAATTATTACACCATTTTCATCTAATTTATTTTTATAGACCCATCTAGTACCAATTACTTGTTGATCACTAGGTCTTGGTACTAATTCCCAAACTTGATTTCTTTCAAATTGGTCTAACTCTTCATTCATAGCTTGAACCCAATAATCATCTGCAAGGGCTTCTTTTATAGAACTGGGTTCAAAAAATGACACAAAGGCACTATAATCTATATCTCTAATTGAAGCTCTAGTCTTCACTCCTTGGTTCACATCTCCTATAATCAAATCCTTTGGATGTGAGGTTGCAAATTTCCATCCTTTAGATAAATTATTTTCTTTTTCTTTTTCTCTTTCTATTTCTAGATTTTCTATTTTTTCTTTATCTAAATCTAGATTCTTTACTAATTCTATTTCATCTTCTAAATGTTTTTCACTAACTAGTTGGATTGTTTCATCAAACACAACATGCATTGTTTCCTCTATTTTATGTGATTCTTGATTAAAAACTCTATATGCTTTTTTAATTGATGAATACCCTAAAAACATTCCTACACTTGCCTTCTCATCAAACTTTCCTAAGTTTGCTCTCTCATTTTTAAGAATAGAGTACTTACAACCAAAAACATGAAAATAACTAAGATTTGGTTTCTTCTTCCTTAGTAATTCATAAGGAGTTTTCTTCAACTTTGGTCTCAAATTAACCCTATTTATGATGTAACACACCGTGCTAATAGCTTCGGCCCAAAAATATTTGGGTAAGTTATATTCGGCTAACATGGTTCTACCCATCTCAACTAATGTTCTATTCTTTCTTTCTACAATGCCATTCTGTTGTGGTGTATATGGGCTTGTGAATTGATGTTTGATTCCTTTCTCTTTACAAAACTGACTAAAATATTCATTCTAAAATTCACTCCCATTATCACTTTGCATACAAATTAATTTTAGACTATGTTGTCTTTCTAACTCTCTAATCAAATCTTTAAAGTTCTCAAAGGCTTCATTTTTATGTCTAAGAAAAATCACCCAAGTATATCTAGAAAAATCATCAACTATGACAAATCCGTATTGTTTTCCTCCTAAACTCAAAGGTTGCATTGGTCCAAAAAGATCTAAGTAGATTTTTTCTAAAGGTCTACTAGTTGTTAATTCATTTTGAGATTTGAAAGAGGATTTAACTTGTTTTCCCTTTTGGCAAGATTCACACAACTCCCAATTTGACTTGCTTTGTTTTGGAAGGCCTCTAACTGCATCTAATTTTGTAATCTTCTTCAAGGTGTAGTATCCCACATGGCCTAATCTTCTATGCCATAATGAATTCTCATTAGATTGGGTCACTAGGCATTCCAAACCACTAGCTTCTAGTTGTTCAAAACTAATTACATATGTATCACATTTTCTTTTACCTATAAGTAGTACAACATTATTTTTCATGATTTTGCAAGATTTTGTATTAAAAATAATATCAAATCCATTATCACAAAGTTGACTAATACTAATCAAATTAAATTCTAAGCCTTCTACTAAAAATACATTTGAAAGGGTAAAGTTTGTCGTACCTACATCTCCAATTCCAATTATTCTTTTCTTTGTGTTGTCTCCTAGGGTCACCTTCCTATTTGGACCTGATCTCAATGATTTGAATTTACTTTTGTCTCCAGTCATGTGTCTTGAGCATCCACTATCCAATACCCAAGATGTGGATTTCGATTTTCTCCTTGGTTTTGACTATATAAGGTGTAAAATTTAAATTAGAAAGTATACCACTAAATGAAATCATCAATTTGAGTTTTCTAAATATCCTAGACCTATCCTAGAATGTCTCCAAATATTTTGGAGACATTTTCTTCTAGTCTTCTAAGTCATGCTCTTAGGAACCCAAGAAAACTTGGGTTGAACCCTAAATGGTACTTACATGTTCTCCTTTTTAACAATCCATCTAACATTTTGTGTTTGTGTATACATATTTCTTCTAAAGAAGCAATCTTTCATAGTATGTCCAGGTTTACAATAATAAAAACAAACAATGTTTGATGGCCTAGGCATACTCAAATATCTAGGTTTCTTGAAATTGAAAGCATGTGAATGATAATAAGTATTTGAAACATGTGTACTTTTATTTACTCTAACATGCTCAAAAGATTGTATTTTTTCTTTTAAGATTGAAATATCATACTTCAAAGAAGTATTTTCAATAATAAGAGATGCCTTTTCATCAAATATATGTTGATTTTCTAATCTTTTCTTTTCATCTTCTTTCATGACAAAATCAAGCAATTCAACCTTTTCTTTGTAACTCTTTTTTAATTTTTTATGTGCACTCATTAAGGAAGTTAATGCATTCATAATTTCAATATAATTATTTTCAAGAGTATCTCTTGTCCAAGAGCTTGCCTCATTTTCTTCTTCTTCTTCACTTGAAGATGTTGAGGATGTCTCGTTTGCCATAAAACAAATCATTCCTTCTTCTCCTCTACTTGAGCTTGAAATGTCTGAATCTTCGGAGGCACTCCATGTAGCTTGAAATGCTTCTTTTTCTTCAAGCTCTTCTTCTTCTTCTTCTTCTTCTTTTCTTCCTCTTTCATATGCTTGTCTTTAAGTTTTGGACATTCTGGTTTAATATGACCGTTTGACCATACTCAAAACAAGTTGGTGGCCTCTTCCTCTCTTTATTGTTTTTCTTCTTCCATTTCCTATTAAGAAAGCTCTTTGCCAAATTTTTAGCTAAACCATTAACATGGAAGCTTACCTCATCCTCTAAATCTATGGAGGAGGTGGAAGTGGAATCCAAATTGCTTTTGGTGGCTTTGAAAGCCATTGGTTCTTCCTTTCTTCTTTCATACTTTAACTTGCTTGTAGACGCCTCTTCTGTAAGTCTCCTTGACATTTCTATTTCAGCGGTAAGAAGTTCCCCAAGGAGTTCATCCAATGAAAGTTTGCTAAGATCTTTAGTGGCTTTAATAGCCGTTGCAAGTGGATCAAATTCCTTTGGAAGGATTCTCAAAATTTTTCTCACAAGATCACCATTTGAGAATGCCCTCCCAAGGTTTGCCAATCCATTTGTAATATCATTAAATCTCAAAAACATACTCTTAATACTTTCATTAGGATTCATTCTAAAGAGTTCATAATCATGGGTGAGGATGTTAATTTTTGTCTCTTTCACTTGTGAGGTGCCCTCATAAGTTACTTCAAGTTTCTTCCACACCTTAAATGTCGTATGTAAATTCATAATTTGTGTAAACTCACTAGGTGAAATTCCACAATGAAGAAAATTCAATGCTCTAGCATTTAATTGAGCCAATCTTTTGTGCTCAACATTAAGCTCACTAAAGGCCTTAACTTCATTAGTAGAAGAATTTCTAAGAAGTTCACAAGGCATAGTCATAACTTTCCAAAAATCTAAATCAATAGATTGAATGAAAATTCTAAAACGATTTTTCCAATATAAGTAAAATTCTCCATTAAATAATGGAGGCCGATTTGAAGAAAAACCTTCACACAAAGTTGCATTCATTTCGATCAAAGAGGAAGCCATACAAAATCACAAATAAAAAACAAGAATTGTGAGAAGGCCTTCACTTAGCACAAGAGGATCTCCCACGTGATGTTACTCACGTAATTTGGGGTTCCTTGCTCTGATACCAATTGAAGTGTTTCGTGCTAAGGAAATCCCACAAGAGGGGGGGTGAATTGTGGTATTTAAAATTTTATGAATTTCGAAATTAAACTTAAAAACCTTTAAGCAACAGTAAAGAGAGTTGAACACACAAATTTTTAAGTCGTTCGACTCAAAACCAAGTCTACGTCCACCCCCACCGGTGTTGCGAAAAATCCACTAAATGCACCGATTACAAGTGAGGTTTTTCGTACGGTTCACCTCAAACCTACTTGGGATTTTTACTACGGCTAATCCCAAACCCTACTTGAGTTTTTACCGGGCTCAACTCAAACCCGGGGCTTTAGCACTACTGCCGGGATGCCCTTGCCCCAAAACAAAAAGTACAACGATTGGCAAAAAACTTAAGAGAAATAAGAGAAAAGAGGAGGCACACACAATCGACAAATTAGAGGGATAGAAATTGAGAAATAATTCAAAAACCTCTAATTTTAATAGCCTTCTTGTCGCTTTGCTTTTTGAGCTTGGATGCACCGTTTTTGCTTGAGTGCTCAAATTTTGAGATCTAAAATCTTTGGAAAATTTAGCAAAGGTTAAAACGAAAAATACATCAATTTTCCCTATTTATAGAGCTCAAATTTGAGCTCTAAAAACACCCCCAACGGCTCCAAAAATTAATTACCCGTTTGGGCAACGGACGGAAAGCAGCCACCGTCCGATCCAGGCCCAAAAAACGAACGGCGTAGATTGATTTACACATTTTACCATTCGGGCTTAATCCAGAGCATTGGATCCGGGCACGTAATCGAACGACACGGATTAAATCTCGCGATTACCGTTTACGCGATTTAATCCCCGTGCGTAGGATCTGGGAGCAAAGATGAACGACACAGATTTTACCTTACGAGATGAATCTTGTGCGTTGGATCTGGGTGGGCTTGATCTGAGCCATTGGATCCCGCGAAGGCTGAAACTAGGAGTTTTAGTCCCACATTGCGTATGCGGAAGTGTTGGAGCGCTATATAAGAAATCCACCCTGTTTACATTGCGAGCCTCTTTGGGGTTGGCTCTGCCTTCCTTGACCAGGACTTGATCACCTGGTTCGGGTGGACTTAGCCAAGCATTGTTCATTGACTGTTGATCGCGTTGCAATTTGACCTAGCCGAGCTCCTCTTGGTGGGCTTTGGGCGGGCGTGGCTTAGCCAGGCACTGTTTATTTGACCGTGGACCAGCACTAGCCGAGCTCCTCTCGGTGGGCTTTAGCATAGCCAGGCACTGTTGATTTGACCGTTGACCAGTGCTAGCCGAGCTCCTCTCGGCGGGCTTTGGGCGGGCTTGGCTCGGCCTTTTCGGGTCAACCAAATTTTTATTTTTAAATTAAATTTTTAATTTCTAAAAGACTTGGACGGGCTGTTTTCGCGCCGGGTCAACCCGCCCATTGCTACAGTGCATTTTCCCGAGACTTCAACTGTTTTTAGGGTATTTTTGACGAATTTTTGTGCCAAAAATTTTTAATATAAGTGTATAAAGATAATTTTATATTCTCATAGTATTATAAGTTATTTAAATAGCTATGAAAAGAAATTCATGAAAAATAATTCAAAAGCAATATTAAAAAATCAAATACCAATGTCTATACATTTTGTCAAATATGCTTGGCCCAAAAATCAAAATTCAGTATTAAATAACTTTATAATATTTTTAAATGTTAATACTACTAGTGTGCCTCATAATCTCAAAGTTTGGACATATCAAATTCAAGAGAAATAAAAAGAAATTCAATTATAAAAAATCTTGTGCATGTCTCAAATTTCCTTGAAGTATGACATGACCTCAAGGCCCTTAGACCATTATTTTAGATATCTAAAATACATGGCTTGATTTAATTAATTAGTAACAATTTTACTTAAAATCAAGCCCAAATAAAATATACACATTTATGCTTGACTCATCAAACACAAGCGTGTAACACCTAATCCTTAATCTCTAATCCTAAAATCCTTAATTATTAATCTCTAATCCCTAACCCTAATCCTAATCCCTTAACCTTTAGTCCCTAATCTCTAATACCAAATAAGTAATCAAAAATTCCTAATTATTAATCTCTAATCCATTATCTCTATTTCTTTATCCCTAATCCCTAATCTCCAATACCTAATCCTTAATCCTAAATCTCTAATCGCTAATCACTAATCCATAATCTCTATTTCTTAATCTATAATTCCTAATCCTAAATTGCTAATCTTTTACAATTTATCTCTTAATCATTAATCCATAATCCTTAATCCTTAGTCATAAATCCTTTCATCCTTAGTCCCTAATTCTTAATCCTCGATAACAAATTCGATTACTTATTCCCTAATCCCTACTCCATAATCCATAATCATTAATCCTTAAACTCCAATCTCTAATTGCTAATCCATAATCTTTGATCTCTAATTCCTAATAACTAATCCCTAATCCTTAATTACAAATACCTAATCCCTCCTATCCAAATCCATAATCTCTAATACCTAATCTCTAATCCCTAATACCTAATCCCTCCCTCCATAATCCATAATTCATATTCAATATCCCTAATCCCTAAACCTTATCTCTTCAATCCCTAATCCCTAATTAGTAACACCAAATCACTAATCTCTAATCCATCTCTTCTTCCTCTTCTTCTTCTTCCTCCTCTTCTTATTCTTCTTCGTGTTCTACTTCTTCTTCTTCTTCTTGTTGTTTCTCATTTTCCTCCACTTTTTCTTTTTCTTCCTCTTCTTCCTCAACATCCTTTTCTTCTTCTTTTTCCCTCTTCTTCCTCTTCTTCTTCTTCGTCTTCATCTTCCTTTTCTTCTTCTTTTTCTTCTTCTTTACCTTTCACTTCTTCTTCTTCTTCTTCTCCTTCTTCTTCTTCTACTTCTTCATCTTTATGCTTCTTCTTGTTTTTCTTCTCCTTTTTTTTTTCTTATTCTTCTTATTCCTCTACTTCTTCCTCTTCTTCTTCATCTACTTCTTCTTTTTCTTCTTCTTCTTCTTCCTTTTCCTCTTTTTCTTCTTCTCCTTCTCCTTCTTCTTCTCCTTCTCCTTCTCCTTTTCCTTCTCCTTCACCTTCTCCTTCTTCTCCTTCTTCTTCTTCTTCTGGTCATACTCCTCCATCTCCTTCTCTTTCTCTTTCTCCATCACCTTCTCCTTCTCCTTCTCCTCATCCTTCTCCTCTTCCTCCTCCTCCTTCTCCTTCTTCTTCTTCTTCTTCTTCTTCTTTCTTCTTTCTCCTTTCTTCTTTCTTCTTTCTTCATTCTTCTTCTCTCTTACTTTTACCATCTTCCTCTTTCCTTCTTTCTTCTTCCTTATTCCTTCTTATTTGTTCTCACTCTTCTTTTTCCTCTTCTTTTATTTCTTCTTCTGCTTCTTCCTTTTCTTCTTCTTCTTCTTCTTCATTTTTTTATCTTCTTCTTTCTTCCTTCTTCCATCTCCATCTCCCATATCCCTAATCCCTAATCCTTAATTTCTAATCACTAATCCATCCCTAATCTCCAATCCTTAATCTTCAATCCCTAATCTCTAATCACTAATCTTTAATCTCAAAACTCTAATTCCTAAAAAAAAATCTTTAACCTTAATCTTTAATTTATAATCCATAGTCCCTAATCCTTAATCTATAATCTTTAATCCTCAATTCTTAATCATTAATCTCTAATTTCACTCACTAATTCCTAATATCTAACACAAATCTTAATACCTTTATGTCTGATACCTAATCTTTAATCTCTTAACTCTAATCCCTATTACATAAACTCTAATCACTAATCCTAAATCTTAATCCCTAATCTCTAATCCTTAATAATCAACACTTTAATTCTTAATCTCTAATCTTTAATTCCTAATAATTTATCGCTTCATTTGTAATTCCTAATCTATAAACTTCAATCCTTACTCTCTAATCCCAATTACTCCCTAACCTTTACTCTTAAATCCTTAATCCTTAAACCTTAATCCCTCATACCTGACTCAAAAATACCTAATCCTTAATCCCTCCCTTACTAATAATTAATTCGTATTTGATGATACTTAAACCCCCTAATCCTTCATTCCTTAATCTCTAATGCATAATCCCTAACCCCTGATCCCTAATTTAACTCTTTTTCCTTTTCTTCTTCTACTTCTTCTTTGTCCTCTTCTTCTTCTTCCTCTTCTTCTTCGTCTTCTTCTCCTTCTTCCTTATCTTCGTCTTCTTCTTCTTCCTCTTCACCGCCATCTTCATCTTCTTCTTCTTCTTCTTCTTCTTCCTCTTCTTCTTCTTCTTCTTCTTCTTCTTCTTCATCCTCTAATTCTTCTTCTTATGCTTCTTTTGGATTTTCTTCTGTTATGTCTTCTTCTTCCTCCTCTTCTTCTTCCTCTTCTTCTTCTTTCTCTTTTTCTTCTTATTCTTCTTCTTCTTCCTCTTCTTCTTCCTCTTCCTCTACTTGTTCTTCTTCTTCTTTTTCTTTTTCTTCTTCTTCTTCTTCTTCTTCTTCCTCTTGTATTTCTTCTTCTTCTTCTACTTCTTTTTCTTCTTCTTCTTCTTCCTCTCTTCTTCATATTCCTTATCTTTTTCTTCTTCATGTTCCTCTTCTTCTTCTTCCTCTTCTTCTTATTCTTTTTCTTCTTTTTCTTCTTCTTCGTCTTCCTTATTTTCTTCTTCTTCTTCTTCTTCTTCTTCCTCTTCTTCTTCTTCATCTTCCACTTCTTCTTCTTTTTCTTCTTATTATTATTATTCTTATTGTTTTTCTTCTTTTCTTCTTCTTCGTCTTCTTCTTCTTCTTCTTCTTCTTCTCCTTTTAATTCTTCTCCTTCCACTTCTTCTTCTTCTTCTTCTCCTTCTTTTCCGTAATCCTTAATCCATATACCTTAATCACTCCCACTTTAGTCTCTTATATCTAAATTTGTAATCCATAATTTATCCCTCCATAATCACTAATCACTAATCCCTAATCCCTAATCTCCAATCCTTTATCCCTAATCTTTTATCTCTAATCCATAAACCCTAATCTGTAATATGTAATCCCTAGTCCCTAATCCCTACTCTATAATTTATAATCCAAATTCCTAATCTCTAATCCTTAATCCTTAATCCTTAAACCCTAATTCGTAAACTATAATAGATAATCCTTAATCCCTAATTTTTTAATTCTTAATTTGTAATCCTTAATCCATAATCCTTAACACCTAATACCATATCCCTTCCTCCTTAATCCTCAAGCCATAATCTCTAACCCATAATCCTTAACCTTCACTCCATCTTTTCTTTCTCTACTTCTTCTTCTTCTTCTTCTTCTTCTTCTTCCTCTGCTTCTTCTTCTTCTTACTTATCTTCTTATTCTTCTTCTTCCTCATCTCACCTTTCTTCTTCTTCATCATCTTCTTCTACTTCTTCTTCTTCTTCTTCTTCATTTTCTTCTCCTTCATTCTCTTCTTCTTTTTCTTCTTCTTCTTCTTCTTCTTCCTTTTCTTCTTCTCCTTCTTCCTCTTCTTATTCTTCTTCTAATTCTAATTCTTCATCCTCCTCTTCTTCTTCTCATTCTTCTTTTTCTCCATTTTCTCCTTTTCTTATAATTCTTCTTCCTCTTCTTCTTCCTCTTCTACTTCTTCTTCGTTATCTTCCTCTTATTATTATTATTATTATTATTATTATTATTATTATTATTATTATTATTATTATTATTATTATTATTATTATTATTATTGTTATTATTATTGTTGTTGTTGTTGTTCTTTCTTCTTCTTCTTTTTCTTCGTCTCCTCCTCCTCCTTCACCTTCTCCTTTTCCTTGTCTCTCACCTTCTCCATTTCCATCTCCTTCTCCTTCTCCTTCTCCTTCTCTTTCTCCTTCTCCACCTTCTGGTTGTTCTTTTTCTTCTCCTTCTCCTTCTTATTCTTCTTTTACTTCTTTCTTCTTTCTTATTTCCTCTTTCATCTTCCTTCCTTCGTCCTTCTTCCTTATTATTTCTTCCTTCTTTGTTCTTTCTACTTTCTTCTTTCTTCTTTATTCTTCCTCTTCTTCCTCCTCTACTCTTTCTGCTTTTTCATCTTCTTCTTCTTTTTCCACTTCTTCCTCCTCATTTTCTTCTTTCTTTTTCCTAATCCTTAATTCGTAATCCATAATCTCTTATCCCTAATCTCTAATCCTCATTTCGTAAACCCTAATCATTAATGATAATTCCTTAATCCTTAATCTCTAATCGAAATCCTAATCTCCTAATCTTTATCCTTGATCCCTAATTTCTAATACCTAATCCATAATCCTAAATTCCTACTCACTAATCTCTAATTTATAATCCCTTTTCCTTAATTTTGAATCCCTATTCATTAATAATTAATCTCTTAATCCTTAATCCCTAATCTGTAATCTTTAATCAATAAACCCTTCATCCTTAAACCCTATTTCTTAATCCTTAATTCCTAATCCTTAATTCCTAATTCTTATTACTTATTTCTTAAACCCTACACTTTAATCTATAATCCTTAATCCCAAAACCCTAACCCTAACTATTAAACCATAATCCCTAATCTCTAATCCCTAATCCCTAATCCTTAATACCTAATACAACATCTCTCTCTCTCAAATCCCTAAGACCTAACATCAAATCCCAAATACCTCCTTCTTATTCCCTAATCCCTAATCCCTCCCTCCTTAATCCCTAATCATCTACCCTTAATCCTTAGTCCCTAATCCACCTCTTCTTCCTCTTCTTCTTATTATTCTTCTTCTTCCTCCTCTTCTTTTTCTTCTTCTTATTCTTCTTCTTCTTATTCTTCTGCTTCTTTTCTTATTCCTCATTTCTTCTTCATCTTCTTCTTCCTCATCTTCCACTTCTTCTTCCTCTTCTCGTTCTTTTTCTTCTTCTTCTTCTTCTTCTTCCTCTTCTTCATCTTTTGCTTCTTCTTTGTCTTTCACCCCTTCTTCTTATTCTTCTTCTTCTTTATCCTCATCTTCTTCTTCCTCTTCATCTTCTTCTTCTTCTCTTTCTTCTTCTTTTCGTATTCTTTTTATTCCTCTTTTTCTTCTTCTTCTTCTTCTTCTTCGTCTTTGTCTTCTTCTTTTTCTTCTTCAAGTTGTTCTTCTTTTTCTTCTTCTCTTCCTCCTCCTTCACCTTCTTCTTTTTGTCTTTCTTTTTCTCCTTCTCCATCTACTTCTCTTTCTTCTTCTCATTCTACTCCTCCATCTCCATCTTCTTCTCCTTCTCCTTCTCCTCTTCCATCTCCTTCTTCTTCTCTTACTAATTCTACTTCTCCTTCAACTCATGCTTCTTCTCCTTCTTCTTTTCCTTCCTCTTCTACTACTTCTTTCTTCTTTCTTCTTTCTTCTTCTTCTTCCTTCTTCCTCTATCCTTCTTTATTCTTCCTTTTTTTATTCTCCCTCTTCATCTTCCTCTTCTTCTTCTTTTTCTCATCTTCTTCCTGATCTTCTTCTTCTTCTTCTTCTTCGTACTTCTTCTTTCTTCCTTCTTCCTTCTTGAATCTCCCTAATCCTTAATCTTTAATCCCCAATCACTAACACATCCCTAATCTACAATCCTTAATCCTCAATTCTTAGGGCTCTAATCCCTAATCTTTAATCCCAAAACTCTTGTCCCTAATACCTAATCTCTAATCCCTAATCCCTAATTTATAATCAATAATCTCTAATCCCTACTCTCTAATCCCTAATCTCTAATCCATATCACTAATCCCAAACCCTTAATCACTAATCCCTAATCTCTAATACAAATCTTAATGCCTTTAACAGTAATACCTAATCACTAATTTTTAATCATATATCACTAATTTCTAATCTCTAATTCTTAATTTCAAATCACTATTCCTTAAAACCTAATCTCTAATCCTAAATCACTATTCTCTCATACCTAATCCTTAATAATTACTCTCTTATTTCCTAATCCTTAATCTCTAATCCCTAATCATTAATCCTTTCATCCATATTCCTTAATCCTAAATCCTTAATCCTTAATCCCCAATCCTAATCCTTATTACTTATTCCCTAATACCTATGCTCTAATCCCTAATCACTCAACCATAATCCTTAATTATGAACTCTTAAATCTCAAATTCATAATCCCTCAATCCCTTGTCTCTAAATCATATTCACTAATACCTAATCCTTAACCCCTCATTCCTTCATTCCAAATCCTTAATCCCTAATCTTTAGTCTCGAATTGCTCATCCATAATCTATCACTTCCTTCTTTTCTTCATCCTTTATTTCTTCTTCTTCCTCTTCCTCTTCTTCTTCTTTTTCTTCGTCCATTTCTTCTTCCTCATTTCTTCTTCTTCTTCTTTCTCTTCTTTCGCATCTTCTTCTTGTTCTTCTTTTTCTTCTTCTTCTTTTAATTCTGCTACTCCTTTTACATCATCTTCTTCTTTCTCTTTTTCTATTTCCACTTTTTCTTCACCTTCTTCTTTTTCTTCTCGTTCACCATCTTCTTCTTCTTGCTCCTCTTCCTCTTCTTCTTCCTGTACTTCTTCCTCTACTTCTTCTTCTTCTTCTTCTTCTTCTCATTCTTCTTCTTCTTCTCCTCCCCTCTCCTCCCTCTTCTTCTTCCTCTTCTTTTTCTTCTTCTTCCTCTTCTTCTTCTTCTTCTTCTCCTTCTTCTTCTTCTTCTTCTTCTTTTTCTTCCTGTCTTCTTCTTGTTCTTTTTTGTTTTCTTTTTCATCTTCCCACTTCTTCTTCTTCATCATCTTCATCATTTTCTTTTTGTCTTCTTCTTTTTCCTCTCTTCTTCTTGTTTTTCTTCTTCTTACTCTTCTCCTTCAACTTCTTCTTCTTCTTCTCCTCCTTCTTCCTCTTCTTCATCTTCTTCTTCTTCATCTTATTGAATTTCTTCTTCCTCTTCTTCTTCTTTTTTTTCTTCTTCTTCTAGTACTACTACTGCATCTTCTTCTTCTTCTTCCTCTTCTTCTTCTTCTTTCTCATTTTCTTTTTCCTCTTAGTCCTCTTCATCTTCCTTTTCTTTTTCTTCTTCTTCTTCTTCTTCGTCTTCTCTTCTTTTTCTTCCTTTTCTTCTTCTGCTACTTCTTCTTTTTCATCTTCTTCTTCTTCCTCTTCTTCTCCTTATTCTTCTTCTTCCTCTTTTTCTTCTCATTCTTCTTCATAATCCTTAAACTCTTTTCCCTAATCCCTACTCCTTAAACCCTTTATCACTAATCCCTTATCCCTAAATTTGTAATCCATAATCCATCCCTTTCTAATCACTAATCTCTAATTCCTAATCCATCCCTAATCTATAATACTTAATCCTTAATTTATAATCCAAAATCTCTAATCTCTAACCTTTAATCTCTCATATCTAATCCTTAATCCCTAATTCCTAATCTTTAATCTTAATTCTAATCGCTCCATCTCTAAGTCATAATCCCTAATCCCTAATCCTTAATCCTTAGTCCTTAATCCTTAATCCCTAAACCTTAATCCTTAATCTTTATTCCCTAATACTAAACTTTAATTTTTAATACCTAATTCTTAATCATTAATCACAAATCTATAATCAATAATCCTTAATCTCCTATCTCTAATCCTTAATCACTAATTCCTAATGCTTAATCCCTAATCTTTAATCCTTAATCCTAATCCTAATCCTTTAATCTCTAATCCCTAATCTTCAATACCAAATCCTGAATCTCAAATCTCTAATCACTAGTCTCTAATCCTTAATCCTTATTCCATAATTTATAATCTCTAATTCTAAATCCATAATCTTTAATAATTAATCTCTTAATCCTTCATCCCTAATCCCTAAAAATTAATCCTTTCATCTCTAATCCTTAGTTCCTAATCTTTGATCCATAATCCTTAATCCCTATTACCTAATCCATAATGCCTACTCCTTAATTGATAATCTTTAATCTTTAAACTCTAATCCCTCATTGCTATTCCATAATCCCTAATCTAAAATCCTCCATTCCTAATACATAATCCCTCTTTGCTTAATCCCTAATAAAAAATTCCTAATACCTCTTTAATCCCTAGTCCTTCCCTCCCTAATCTATAATTTATATTTCTTAATCTTTAATCCCTCCCTCTTTAGTCTTTAATCCCTAATCCTTAAATTTAATCCCTAATCCATCTCTTCATCCTCTTCTTCTTCCAGTTCTTCATCTTCTTCTTCCTCCTTATTCTCTCCTTCTTCTTCCTGTTTTTCTTCTTCCTCGTTTTTTCTTCTTCCACATCTTCTTGTTCCTCCACTTTGTATTCTTTTTCTTCTACTTTTTCTTCTTCTTCTTCTTCTTGTTCTTCTTTGTGTTCATCTTCTTCCTCTTCTTCTTCCTTTTCTTTTTCTTTTTTTTCTTCTTTTTCTTCTTTTTTTCCTTTTCTTCTTCTTCTTCTTCCTCACCTTTTTCTTTTTGTTCTTTTTCTTGTTCTTCTTCTTCTTCATCTATTTTTTTGTTCTTCTTCTTCTTCATCTATTTTTTTGTTCTTCTTCTTTCTCTCCTACTCTTTCTTCTACTCCTTTTCTTTCTCTTTATTCTTCTCACTCTCCTTCTTCTTCTCTAACACCACCAAATCCTTCTTCTTCTTCTTCTCCTACTCCATCTCCTTCACCTTCCCATTCTCCATCTCCTTCCCCTCCTTGTTCACCTCTTCTCCTCCATCTCATCATCCTCTTTCTCTTTTTCCTTCTCCTTCATCTTCTTCTTCATCATCATCATCATCATCTTCTTCTTCTTCATCTTCATCTTTCCTCTTTCTTCTTTCTTCTTTCTTCTTTCTACTTTCTTCTTTCTTCTTCCTTCTTCCTTCTTTCTTCTTTCTTTCTCTTTCTTCCAACTTCTTTCTTCTTTGATTTTTCACTTATTCTTCCACTTCTTTTTCTACTTTTTCCTCTTCTTCTTCTTCTTTCTTCACTCTTCCTTCTTCTTTCTTCCTTCCTATTCTTCTTTCTTCTTCCTTCTTTCTTTTTCTTTTTTCCTTCTCCCTAATGCCTAATCCCGAATCCTTAATCTCTAATCCTTAATTTTTAACCCTAGCCTTTAATCCTGAACCTCTAATCCCTAAACTCTAATCCCTATTCCCCTAATCTGTAGTCAATATCTCCATTCTCTAAACATTAATCCCTAATGCTTAATCACTAATAACTAATCTCTTATCCTTAAACACTAACTCTTAGACATTAATCTTAAACCTAATCCTAATCCCATAATCTCTAATCTTTAATCCATAACCTCTAATCCTAAATTCTACATCATTAATCTCTAATCTCTAGTACCTAATCCTTAATCCAAATCTTATTCTATAATCCTTAATCTTTAATCCTAAATCCTTAATCTCTAACCTCTAATCCTTAATAATTAATCTTCTTCTTTTTCTTCTTCTTCCTCTTCTTCTTCTTGTTCCTCTTTTACTTCCTCTTCTTCTTCTTCCTCCACTTCTTCTTTTCCTTTTCTTCTTTCCCTTCTTCCTCTTCTTTGTCTTCTTACTCCTCTTCTCCCTCTTCTTCTTCTTCTGCTTCTTCCTTTTCTTCTTCTTCTTCTACATCCTTATCTTCTTCTTCTTCGTTATCCTCTTCTCCTCATTTTTCTTTTCTTCTTCTTCTTCGTATTCCTCTTCTTCATCTTCTTCTTCCTTCTCTTCTTCTTATTTTTCTTCTCTTCTTCATCTTCTTCTTCTTCTTCTTCTTTTACTTCTTCCTCTTCTTCTTCTTCTTCTCCCTCTTCTTCATCTTTCTCTAACTATTATTATTATTATTATTATTATTATTATTATTATTATTGCTCTAATTCTTCATCTTCTTTTTCCTATTCTCTTACCTTTTCTTGTTTTTCACCTCCATCTTCTGCTTATTTCTCAACTTATTCTTCTTCTTTCTCTTGCTGTTGTCGTTCTTCTTCTTCTTCTTCTTCTTCCTCTCTTTTCTTCTCTTGTTCTTGTCGGTTTTGTTGTTATTCTTCTTCTTCTTACTCTTCTTTTTCCTCTCCTTCTTCTTCTTCATTTGTTACTTCTCCTCCTTATTTGACTTCTTCTTCTTCTTCTCCTTCTACTTGTTCTTCTACTTCTACTTCTTCTTCTACTTTTCTTCTCCCCCTCCTCCTCCTACTTCTTCTTCTTTTTCTTCTACTTCTTCTTCTTCTTCTCCTTCTACTTGTTCTTCTACTTCTACTTCTTCTTCTTCTACTTTTCTTCTCCTCCTCCTCGTCCTCCTTCTTCTTCTTTTTCTTCTTCTTCTTCTTCTTCTTCTTCTTCTTCTTCTTCCTCCTCTAGTTCTTCTTCTTCTTCTTCTTTTTCTTCTTCTTCTTCTTCTTCTTCATCATCTTCTTCTTCTACTACTACTTCTTCTTCTTCTTCTTCTTCTTTCTTCATCATCTTCTTCTTCTACTACTACTACTTCTACACCCTCTTCTTCTTCTACTACTTACTCTTCTCCTACTCCTTCTCCTCCTTCCTCTTCTTCTTCTTTTTCTTTTTCTTCTTTTGCTTCTACTTCTTGTTCTTCTGCTTCTTCCTTTTTTTCTTCTTCTTCTTCTTCCCATTCTTGTTCTTCTTCTTGATCTTCTTCTTCAACTTCCTCTGCTTCTTCATCTTCCTTTCTTCTTTGCCTTCTTCTTCTTCTTCTTTTACTTCTTCTTTTTCCTCTTCTTCCTCTTCCTCTTCTACTACTTCTTCTTTTTCTTCTTCTTCTTCTACTACTGCTACTACTACTAATTCCTCATCTACTTCCTCTTCTTCTTCTTCTTCTTATTCACTTTCTTCTTCTTCTTTTAGTTCTTCTTCCTCTTTTTCTTGCTCTATTTTTTACTTCTTCTTCTTCATCTTCTACTTCTTTCTCTTCATCTTCTTCATCATCATCTTCTTCTTCTTCAACCCTTCTTCTACTTCCTCTTGTTTTTCTTTTTCTATTTCTTCCTCTTCATCCACTTCTTCTTCCACTTCTTCTTCTTCTTCTTCTTCCACTTCTTCTTCTTCTTCTTCTTCTTCATCTTTTTTTCTTCTTCTCATTTTCTTCCTATTGTTCTTTATTTTGTTGTTCTTATTCTTCTATTTCTTTTTCTCGTCCTCCTTCTTTGACTTCTTTTCTTCTTCTTATTATTCATCTTCTTCTTCTTCATCTCCTTCTTTTACTTCTTCTTCTTCTCTTCCTTTTCAACGTCTCCTTCTAATTCTCCTTCTCCTTCTTTAACTTCTTCTTCTTCTTCTTCTTCTTCTTCTTCTTCTTCTAGTTCTTCACTTTCTTCTTCTTCTTCTACTTCTTACTCTTCTTCTTCATCTTATTCTTCCAATTAATGTTTTTATTCTTCTTCTTTTTCCTATTTAGCTTCTTCTTCTTCTTCCTCTTGTTCTTCTTCTTCAACTTCCTCTTCTTCTTCTTCTTCTTCTTCTTCTTCGTCTTCTTTTGCATCATATTCTTCTTCATCTTCTCTTTTTCAACTTCTTGTTTGTCTTCTTCCATTTCTCCCTCTTCCTCCATATCTTCTTCTTCCTCTAGTTCTTTTTCCTCTTCAACTTCTTCTTTTGCTTCTTCTTCTTCTCCCTCTTGTTCTTCCTCATATTCTTCTTCTTCTTCCTCTTCTTCTTCTTCTTCTTCCTCTTCTTCATCTTCCTCTTGTTCTTCTTCTTTTTCTTCTTCTTCTCCTTCTCTTTCTTCATCAACTTCTTTTTCTTCTTCTTCTTCTTCTTCTCCATCTTCTTCTTCTTCCTCCCCTTCATCTTCTTATTCTTCCTCTTCTTCCTCTTCTTCTTCATCATCATCTTTTTCTTCTACCTTTTCTTCTTCTACTACTATATCATCTTCTTCCACGTCTTCTTCCACTTCCTTTTCTTCTTTAACTTTTTCTTCATCTTCTTCACTTCTTTATCTCTTCTTTATCATGTTTTTCCACTTCTCCCTCTTGTTACAATTCTTCTTCTTCCTCTTCTTCTTCTTCTTCCACTTCTACATCTTCCTCTTCATCTTCTTCTCGTTCTTCTTCTTCTTCTTCTTTTCATTTTTCATCTTCTTCTTCTTCTTCTTCTTCTTCTTCCTCCTCCTCCTCCTCATCTTAATGCTCTTTATCTTTTTTCCTCTTTTTTTTCATCATCTTCTTCTTCTTCTTCTTTCCCTCCCTCTTCTTCTTCTTCTTCTTCTTCTTCTTCTTCTTCTTCTACCTCTTCTTCTTCTTCTTCCTTCAAATCTTCTACTTCTTCATCGTCCTCTTCGGCTCATCTTTCTCTTCTTCTTCCTCTTCTTCTTCTTCTTCTACTTCTTCTTCTTCCTCCTCCTCCTCCTATTTTTCTTCATCTTCTTCTTCCACTTCTTGTACTTCTTCTTCTCCTTCTTCTTCATCTTCCACTTTCTTCATCTTCATCATCCTCTTCTTCTTCTTTCGCTTATTATTATTATTGTTACTATTATTATTTTTCTACCTCTTCTTCTTCTTCTTCTACATCTTCTTCTTCTTCTTTTTCTTCTTCTTCTTTCGCTTCTTGTTCTTGTTCTTCTTCTTCTTCTTCTTCTTCTTCTTCTACTTCTACTTCTTCTTATTCCCCTCCTCCTCCTTCTCCTGTTTCTTATTCTTCTTAATCTTCTTTATCTTCTTCTTCTTCTTCTTTTTCTTCCTTTTCTTCTTCTTCTTCTTCTACTACTTCTTCTTCTTCTTTTTCTTCTTCTTCTTCTTCTTCAACTATTTTCTTCCTCTTCTTCTTGTACTACTACTACTACTACTACTTCTTTACCTTCTTCTACTTACTCTTCTCTTTCTACTTCTCCTTCTCCTTCTTCTTCTTCCTCCTCTTCTTCATCTTTTTCTTTTTCTTCTTCTTTTTCTTCTTCTTCTTACTCTTCTTCTTCTTCTGTTTCTTCTTCATCTTCTTCTTCTTCTTCCCTTTCTTCTTTTTCTTCTTGATCTTCTTCTTTGACTTCCTCTTCTTCTTCTTCTTCCTTTCATTCTTCTTCTGTTTCTTCTTCTTTTACTTCTTTTTGTATCTTCTTCTTCTCCTTCTTCTTCTTCTTCTTCTTCTTCTACTGCTAGTACTATTACTAATTCCTCATCTATTTCTTCTTCATCTTCTTCTGCTTTTTTCTCTTCTACTTCTTATTCTCTATCTTCTTCTTCTTCTTCTCTTACTGCTTCTTATTCTTCTTCTTCTTCTTTTTTACTTCTTCTTCTTCTTGTACTTCTTCTGTTTCGTCTTCTTCTTCTTCTTCTTCTTTCCTTATATTTCTTCCTTTTTTTCATCTTCCATTTCTCCTTCTTCATCCACTTCTTCTTCTTGTTATTCTTCTTTTTCTTCTTCCACTTCTTTATTGACTTCTTCTTCTACTTCTTCTTCTTCATCAACTTCTCCTTTTTCTTCTTCTTCTTCTTTGCTCTAATTCTTGTTATTCTTCTCTTTCTTCTGCTTCTTCTTTTTCTTCTTCTTCTTCTTCTCCTTCTCCTTCTTCTACTTTTTCTTCTTCTCCTTCTTCCTCTTCTTCTTCATCTTCTCTTTCTTCTACTTCTTCTTCTACAGCTTCTTCTTCGTCTTCTTCATCATCTTCTTCTTCATCTTCTCTTCTTGTACTTCTTCTTGTTCTTCTTCCACTTCTCTCTCTTCTTCCATATCTTTTTCATCTTTTTTCTTTTTCTTCTTCCCCTTTATCTTCTTCTCCCTCTTCTCCTTTTTCTCCATCTTTTTCTTCTTCTTCTTCCTCTTCAGCTTCATCTTCTTCTTCTTTTTCTTCTACTTTGCTGCCTTTCTATCTTCTTCTTCTTCTTCTTCTACTACTACTATTACTACTACTACTACTTTTGTCTCCTCTTTTTCTTCCTCTTCTTCTTGTTCTTCCTTGTCCTCTTCTTCCTATTATTCTTCTTCATCTATGTTTTCTTTTGTCCCTTCTTTTTCTTCGTCTCTTCTTTTACTTCTTTTTCTTCTTCTTCCACATCTACTTCCTCCTTCACTTGTTTTTCTTATTCATATTCTTCTTATCTTCTTGCATTACTTCATTTTCCACTTCTTCTTCCTCTTCTTCTTCTTCTTCTTCTTCTTCTTCTTCTTCTTTGTGTTCTTAGCCTCCTTCATCTTCTCCAACTTCTTCTTTGTCTTCTTCTTCTTCTTCTTCTTCTTATTCTTCTTTTTCTTCTTCTTGTCTTTTTCTTCCCCTTCTTCTTTTTTCTCATCATCATCTTCTTCTTCTTCTTCTTCCTCTTCTTCGTCTTCTTCTAGTTTATCGTCTTCTTGTTTTTCTCCTTTAACTTCTTCTTCTTCTTCTTCTACTTCTTCATCTTTCTCTTCTTCTTTTTCTTCCTCTTCATTTTCTTCTTCTAATTGTTCACCTTCTTCTTCTTCTTCGTCTTCCTCTTCTTCTTCTTCTTCTTCTTCTTCTTCCACTTCATATTCTTCATCAACTTCTTCTTCATCTTCTTCTTGTTCTTCTTCAACTTCTTCTTCTACATCTACTTCTTCTTCTTGCTCTTTTTCTTCAGCTTCTTTTTCTTTTTATTTGACTTTTGGAACTTCTTTTACTTCTTCTTCATCATCTTCTTCTTCATCATCTCTTCTTCTATTTCTTCTTCTTCTTCCTCTTCAACTTCTCCTTCTTCCTCCAAATCTCCTTCTTCCTCCTCTTCTTTTTATTCTTCTACTTCTTCTTGTGCTTCCTCTTCTTCTCTATCTTGTTCATCTTCTCCTTGTTCTTCTTCTTCTTCTTCTTCTTCTTCTTCTGCTTCTTGTACTTCTTCATCTCTTTCTTCTTCTTCTTATTATTCTTCTTCTTCTTCTTCGTCTTCTTCTTCATCTTCTTCTTCACTTTTCTCCTTTCTTCTACTTCTTCTTCTTCTTATTAACCTTCTCCTTCTTCTTACACTTCTTCTTCTTCCTCTTCTACTTCTTCCTCCACTTCTGCTTCTTCCTCTTCTTCTTCTCATTCTTCATCTTTTCCGTCTTTTTCATGCTCTTCTTCTTCTTCTTCTTCTTCTTCTTCTTCCTCCCTCTCCACATCGTCCTGCTCTTCTTCTTCATATTCTTCCTCTTCTTTTTCATCATCATCGACTTCTTCTTATTCTTCTTCTTCTTCTTCTTCTTTTACCTCTTCTTCTTCTTCTTCCTTTTAATCCTCTACATCTTCATTGTCCTCTTCTCCTCATCTTCCTCTTCTTCTTCTTCTTCATCTTCTTCTTCCTCTTCTTCTTCCTCTTCTTCTTCTTGTTCTTCTTCCTCCCCTCTATTCTTCTTCTTCTTCATCTTCTTCTTCTTGGTGTTCTTCCTCTTCTTCTTTTTATTCAACTTTTACTTCATCCACTTCTTTTAATTCTTTCTTTTCTGCTTCTTTCACTTCTTCTTCTTATTATTAATGTTATTATTATTATTATTATTATTATTATTATTATTATTATTATTCTACCTCTACTTCTTTTTCTTATTCATCCTCATCTCCTCCTTCTTTTTCCATCTTCTTCTTCTTCTTCTTCTTCCTCTTCCTCTTCCACTTTTTCTTTTTCTTCTTCTTCTTCTACTTTATCTCCTACTCTTCTTCTTCCTCTTCTACTTCTTCATTTTATTCTTCTTCTTCTTCTTTGACTTCTTCTTCTGCTTCTTCTTCTTCTTCTTCTTCGTCTTCTTCTTCTACTTCTTCTTCTTCCCCTCCTCCTCCTTCTCCCTCTACTTCTTCTTGTTCATTGCCTTCTTCTTCTTCTTCTTCTTCTACTACTTCCTCTTCTTCTTCTACTCTCTCTTCTTCATCTTCTTCTTATTCTTCCACTTCTTTTCTTCTTCTTCTTCTTCTTTGTTCTTCTTGTTCTTATTCTTCTTCTTCTTATTATTCTTATTCTTCACCTTCTTCTTAATCTTCTTCTTCTTACTCTTCTCCTTCTTTATCTTCTTCTTCTTCTTCTTATTCTACTTTGTTTTCTTCCTCTTCTTCTTCCTCTTCTTCTTCTTCATTTTCTTTTTCTTCTTCTTCTTCTTCTTCTTCTTCTTCTTCTTCTTTGACTTCTTCTTTTTCGTCTTCCTTTTCATCTTCTTCTTCTTCCTCCTTTTCTTCATCATCTTCTTCTTCTCCTTTGTCTTCTTCTTTTGCTTTCTTTCTTTTTCCTCTTCTTCTTCTCCTTCATCTACTTCTTCTTGTTCTTTTTCTTTTTCTTCTTCTCCTTCTTCTACTACTACTACAACTGCTACTACTTCCTCTTGTACAACTACTTTTTTTTTCACCATCTTCTTCTTCTTCTTCTTCTTCTTCTACTTCTTCTTCTTATTCTATTTCTTCTCCTTCTTCTTCTTCTTCTTCTTCTTATTCTTCTTCTTCTTCTTTGTTCTTCTTGTTCTTATTCTTCTTCTTCTTATTCTTCTTCTTCACCTTCTTCTTATTCTTCTTCTTCTTACTCTTCTCCTTCTTTTTCTTCTTCTTCTTCTTCTTATTCTACTTTGTCTTCTTCCTCTTCTTCTTCCTCTTCTTCTTCTTCATTTTCTTTTTCTTCTTCTTCTTCTTCTTCTTCGACTTCTTCTTTTTTTTCTTCCTTTTCATCTTCTTCTTCTTCCTCCTTTTCTTCATCATCTTCTTCTTCTTCATCGTCTTCCTCTTCTTCTCCTTCTTCCTCTTCTTCTCCTTTGTCTTCTTCTTTTGCTTTCTTTCTTTTTTCTCTTCTTCTTCTCCTTCATCTACTTCTTCTTGTTCTTTTTCTTTTTCTTCTTCTCCTTCTACTACTACTACTTCCTCTTGTACAACTTCTTTTCTTCTTCATCTTCTTCTTCTTGTTCTTCTTCTACTTCTTCTTATTCTATTTCTTCTCCTTCTTCTTCTTCTTCTTCTTATTCTTCTTCTTTTTCCTTTACTTGTTCTTCTTTAGCTTCTACTTCTTCTTCTTCTTCTTTGTTTACTTCTTTATCTTTTTCTTCTTCCTCTTTTGTTTCTCCCTCTTCTTCCACTTTTTCCTCTTCTCCTTCTTCTTCTTCTTCTTCTTATTCTTCTTCTTCTTCTTTGTTCTTCTTGTTCTTATTCTTCTTCTTCTTATTCTTCTTCTTCATCTTCTTCTTATTCTTCTTCTTCTTACTCTTCTCCTTCTTTTTCTTCTTCTTCTTCTTCTTATTCTACTTTGTCTTCTTCCTCTTCTTCTTCTTCATTTTCTTTTTCTTCTTCTTCTTCTTCTTCTTCTTTGACTTCTTCTTTTTTGTCTTCCTTTTCATCTTCTTCTTCTTCCTCCTTTTCTTCATCATCTTCTTCTTCTTCATCATCTTCCTCTTCTTCTCCTTCTTCCTCTTCTTCTCCTTTGTCTTCTTCTTTTGCTTTCTTTCTTTTTTCTCTTCTTCTTCTCCTTCATCTACTTCTTCTTGTTCTTTTTCTTTTTCTTCTTCTCCTTCTACTACTACTACTACAACTACTACTACTTCCTCTTGTACAACTTCTTTTCTTCTTCATCTTCTTCTTCTTGTTCTTCTTCTTCTACTTCTTCTTCTTATTCTATTTCTTCTCCTTCTTCTTCTTATTATTATTATTCTTCTTCTTTTTCCTTTACTTGTTTTTCTTTAGCTTCTACTTCTTCTTCTTCTTCTTCTTTGTTTACTTCTTTATCTTTTTCTTCTTCCTCTTTTGTTTCTCCCTCTTCTTCCACTTTTTCCTCTTCTCCTTTTTCTTCTTCCTCTTCTTCCACTTCTTCTTCTTCTTCCTCTTTCTCTTCTTCTCCTTCTTCTTTTGCTCTTTTTCTTCCTCTTGTTCTTTTTTTTTTCTTCTTGTTCTTCTTCCACTTCTTCTACTTCTTTGTCCTCATCTTCTTTTTCTTCTTCTCCTTCTTCATTTTCTCTTTTTCTTCTTCTTACTCTTCTTCTTCTTCTCTATCTTCTTCTTCTTCTTCTACTACTTCTTCTACTTCTTGTTCTTCTCCACCTTCTTCATCTTCTACTTCTAATTCTTCTACTTCATCTTCTTCTACTTCTTATTTTTCTTTTTTATCTTCTTTTTTTCTTCTTCTTCTACCACTACTACTTCTTCTTCTTCTTCTTGTTTTTCTTTGGCTTCTTCCCCATCTTCTTCTTCTTCTTCTTCTTACTCCTCTCCTTGTACTTCTTATGCTTCTTATCTTTCTTCTTCTTCTCCTTCCTTATTTTCTTCTTCTTCTTCTTCTTCTTCATTTTCTTCTTATTGTTCTTCCTCTTCTTCTTCTTCTTCTTCGATTTCTTCCTTATCATCATCAACTTCCTCTTCTTCTTATTCTCCTTCTTCTTATTCTTCTTCTTCTTCTTCTACTTCTTCTTCTTCTTCTTCTTCTTCTTCTATTTCTGCTTCTTTTTCTTCTTCTTCTTCTTCTTCTTCTACTTGTTCCTCGTCTTCTTCTTCTTCTTCTTCTTCTTTTATTACTTCCTCTTCAACTTCTTCTTCTTCTTCTTCTTGATCTTTGTCTTCTTCTTTTTCTTCTTCTTCTTCTTCTTCTTCTTCTTCTACTTCTTATTCTACTTCTTCTTCTTCTTCATCTTCTTCTTCTTCATCATCTTGACATTCTCTTTTTTTTTCTTCTTCTTCTTCTCCTCCTTTTCATTCTTCTTTTTCCTTCTCTTCATCATCTCCAACTTCTTCTTCTGTTCTTTTACATATTCATTGTCTTCATCCACTTCTCCCTCTTTTACTATATCTTCATTTTCCTCTTCTTTTTCTTCTTCAACTTCTTCTTTCTCTTCTTCTTCCTCCTCTTCTTCTTCCTCTTCTACTTCTTTCTCTTCTTTTTCTTCATCTTCTTCTTCTTCTTCTTTCTTTTGTTCCTCTTCTTCTTCTTCTTCACCTACCTTTTCTTTTACTTCTTCTTCTTCTTCTTCTTCTTCTTCTTATACTTCTACTTCTTCGTCTCCTTCTTCATCTACTTCTTTGTCTTCTTCTCTTCTTCTACTTTATCTTCATCTTCTTCTTCCTCCTCATCTTTTTGTTCTTCTTCTTTCTCGTCTTTTTCAACTTCTTCGTCTTCTTCTTCTTCTTCTCCTTCTTCCTCTACTTCCTCTTCATCATCTTCTTTATCTTCTTCTTATTCTTCTTCTTCTCCAACCTCTTTCCCTTCTGGTTCTTGTTCTTCTACTTTTTCCACTTCTATTTCTTCCTTTTTTTCTTCTTCTTCTTCTTCTTTATTTCCTCCTCCTACTTCTCCTTCTTCTCCTTCTTCTACTTCTTCATGTTCTTCATCATCATCATCATCTTCTTCTTGTTCTTCTTCTTCCACTTCTTCTACTTCTTCTTCCACTTCGTTTCTTCTTCATCATCATCATCATCATCTTCTTCTTCTTCTTCTTCTTCTTCCTTTTCTTCTTCTTCTCTTCTTCATCTTCTCTGTCATCCTCTTCTTCCATTTCTTCTTCTTCTTCATCATCTTCTTCTTATTCTCCTTCTTCTTCTTCTTCTTTTACTTCTTCTTTTACTTCTTCTACTTGTTCTACTTCATCTTCATCTTTACTAATCCTTCATCCCAAATGCCAAATCCCTAATCTGAAATCTATAATCCCGAATCATAAATCTTTAAATCCAAATCCTTAATCTTTATTCTTTAAGACCTTATCCCTTAATCTTTAAATCTTAATCACTAATCCATAACCTTTAATCCCTTATCTTGAATCACTAATCCATAATCTCTAATGTCTAATACGAAGCCCCTAACCCATAATCTTGAATCCCTAATGCTTAATGCTTAGTTCTTAACTCCTTCATGCCGAATCCCTAGCTCTAATCACTAATCTCTAATTTATAATCCTGAATTCCTAATCATTATTCTCTAATACCTAATCTCTAGTCCTTAAAACTTAATCCCTAATACTCCATGTCTAATCTTATTCTTCTTCCTCTTTTTCTTCTTGTCATTCTTCTTGTTCTTCTTCCTCTTCTTTTTCTCTTCTTCTTCTAGAACTTCTACCAGATCTGCTTCTACTAATTCTACTACTTCTTCATATTCTTCTTCTTCTTCTTGTTGTTTTTTTTTACTTTTCTTAATCCTTGTCTTCTACTTCCTATCGTTCTCCTTCTTCCACTTCTTCGTCTTTCTTTTCTTCTTCTACTTCCTCCCCCTCAGCTAATTCCTCTTCTTCTTCTTCTTCTTCATATTCTTCTCCTTCTTCTTCTTCTTCTTCTTCTTCTCATCCTCCTTTTTCTTCTTATTCTTCTTTTTTCTTCTTTTTTATCTTCTTTTTCTTCTTATTTTTCTATTTCTTCTTCTTCTTCTTTCATTTGTTCCACATCTTCCACTTCTTGTCCTTCCTCTTCTTCTTCATCACCCTTATCTTATTCTGGTTAATCTTCATCTTCTTCTACTTCTTCTTTCTCTTCCTCTTCCTCTTCTTCTTCTTCATCATCATCTTCTTCTTCTTCTTCTTCTTCTTCTCCTTCTTCTTCTTCTTCTTGTTCTTTGTCGTCATCTTCTTCTTCATCTTCTTCAGTTTATTCTTTTCCTCTTCTTCTCTCCTTTTTTCCTCTTCTTGTTCTTCCTCTTCTTCTTTTTCTTCCTCTTCTTCTTCCCCTTATTCTCCTACTTCTTCTTATTCCTCTTCTTCTTCTTATTCTTCTTTTTCTTGTTCTTCCTCATCATCATCATCATCTTCATCTTCTTCATCCTCTTCTACCTCTTCTTCTTCTTCTTCCTCTTCTTCTTTTCTTCTTCTTCTTTCCCTATTTCCACTTCTTATTCTTCTTCTTGTTATTTTTCTTCTTCTTCTTCTTCATCCTCCTCTCCTCATCTTCCTCTTCTTCTTCTTCCTCTACTTCTTCTTCCTCTTCTTCTTCTTCATCATCTTCTTCTTCCTCTTCTTCTTCTTCTACTTCTTCTTCTTGATCTTCTTCTACTTACTCTTCTATTTGTTCTTATTCTTCATCTTCTTTTTTTTTTCTTCTTTTTCTTCATCTTCTTCTTACTGTTGATCCTCTTCTTCCTCTTCTACTTCTTCATATTCTACTTTTTCTTCTTCCTCTTCTTCGTCTTCTTCTTCTTCGTCTTCTTCTTCTTCTTCCAATTCTTATTCTTATTCCTCTTCTTCTTCTACCCCTTCTTATTATTCTTCTTCTTCTCCTCCTTCTTCATCTTCTACATCTTCTTCTTCTTCTTCTTCTACATCTTCTTCTTCTTCTTCTTCTACTTCTTCTTCTTCTTTTAATTCTCTTTCTTTTTCTATTTCTTCTTCTTCTCCTTCTTCTTCTTCTTCTTTTTCTTCCTCTTCCTCTTCCTCTTCTGCTTCTTCTCCTTTGTCCTTTTCTTCTAACTCTTATTCCTCTTTGACTTCTCTTCTTCTACTTGTACTTATTCTTCTTCTAGTACTTCTATTTCTTCTTCTTCTACTACTTCTTTTTCTTCCTCTTAATCTTCTTCTTCTTATTCATCTTCTTGTTCCTATTCTACCTCTTATTCCTCTTCTAATTCTTCTTCATCTCCTACTTGTTCTTCTTTTTCCGCTTGTTTTTCCACTTCTCTTTCTTTTCTCCTTCTTCTTCTTCTTCTTCTTCTACTTCTTTCTATTCTCCTTCTTCTTCTTCTTCTTCTACTCTTACTTCTTCTTCTTCTTCTTCTTCTTCTCCTTCCTCTTCTTCTTCTTCTACTACTTCCTATTCTTCTTCTTCTTCATCTTCTTCCTCCTCCTCCACTTCTTCTTCTTCTTCTTCTTGAACATCTTCTTATTTGACAACTTCTTCTTCTTCTTTTTCTTTTATTTCATATTCTTCTTCTTCTTCCTCCTCTCATTACTCTTCTTTCTATTTTTCTTCTTCTTCTTCTTCTTCTTCTTCTTCCTCTTCATCTTCTTCGTCTTCTTCATCTTCTTCTTTTTCTTATTCTTCTTTTTCTTCCTCTTCTTCTACTTCTTCTTTCTCCTCTTTTTCTTCTTCTTCTTATCTTTCTTCTTATTTTACTACTTCTTCCTCTTCTCCTTGTTCTCCTTCTTCTTCTTCTACTTCATCTTCTTCTTCTTCCACTTTTTTTTCTTCTTCTCCTTCATGATCTTCTTCTTTTTCTTATTCATCTTCTACTTCCTGTTCTACTTCTACTTCTTCTTATTGTTCCTTTTCTTCTTCTATCTTCTTCTTCTTCTTCTTCTTCTTCTTCTTCCTCCTCTTCTTCTTCTTTTTCTTCTTAATCTAATTCTTTTTCTAGTCCTTCTTATTTATCTTCTGCTTACCCTTCCACTTCTTCTTCTTCTTCTTAATTTCTTCTACTATTACTTCTTCTACTTCATCTTATACTTCTTCTTCTTCTTCTTCTTCCTCTTCATATTCTTTTTCTCCTTCTTCAACTACTTCTTTTTCTTCTTCTTCTACTTCTTCTTTTACTACTTCTACTTGTTCTTCTACTTTTTCAATACTTCTTCTACTTCTTTTCTTACTCTTCTTCTCTTCCTTCTACTTCTATTAGTTTTATCACTCCTTCTTCTATTTGCTTTTCTATTCTTCCTCTTCTTCTTCTTCTACTTCAACTTCTTCATATTCTTCTTCTTGTTAATCTTCTTCTTCTTATTCATATTCATCTTCTTGTTTCTCTGCCAGTTCTTCTACATCTTCTTCTTCCTGTTGTCTCTCTTTGTCATGTCTTCCTGCTTCTTTCTTTCTTTTTTCTTCTTCTTCTCCAACTTCTTCATCATCTTCTTCTTCTTCTTCTCCATCTACTTCTTCTACTTCATCATCTTCTTCTACTTCTACTTCTTCCTCTTCTTCATCTTCTTCTACTTCTTGTCTATCTTCTTCTTCTTCTTCTTCATAATCTTCTTCAACTTCTTGTACAACTTCTTCTTTTTCTTCCACTTCTTCTCCTTCTTCTTCCTCTTAAACATCTTCCTCTTCTTCTTATTTTCTTATTCTTCTTCTACTTCCTCTTCTACTTCTTTCTGTTCTTCTTCTTCTTCATCTTCTTCATCTTCTTCTTCTTTTTTTCCTGCTTCTACTTTTACTTTCTTCTTCTTCTTCTTTTTCTATTGTTCCTTCTTCTTCTTCTTCTTCCACCTCTTCTTCTTCTTCCACTTGCTCCTCTTCCTCCTCTTCTTCATCTTCCTCTTCTTCTTCTTCCTCCTCTTCTTCTACTTCTTCCTCTACCTCTTCTACTTCTTCCTCCTCCTTCTACTTCTACTTCACCTTCTTCTCCTTCTCCTTCTCTTTCTTCTTCTTCTTCTTCGTCGTCCTCTTCCTCCTCCTCCTCTTCTTCCTCTTTGTCTTCCTTTTGTTCATCATCTTCTCATCCGTTATCTTCTTTTCTATTTCTAATTCTAGATTCTCTTCTACAACTACTACTTCTTCTTCTACTTCTTCTCTTTCTCCTTCTTCTTCTTCTTCTACCTATTCTACTTCTTCTTGCTTTTCTTCTTCTTCCACTTCTTCTTCTTCCTCTTCTTCTCTTTCTTCTTCCTCTTCTTTTTGTTCTTTTCCCTCTTCTCTTTCTTTTTCTATTTCTTTTTATTTTACCTCTTGTTCCTCATCTTCCTCTTCTTCTTCATCCACTTTTTCCTCTTCTTGTTATTGCTTCTACTTCTTCCTCCTATTCTTCATCTTTTTTTCACCCTCTTCTTCTTCCTTTAATTCCTTTTCCCCTACTTCTTCCCTTTCTTCTTCTTCTTCTTCTTCTTTTGCTTTGTCCCCATCTTTTTTTGAATTCTTCTACTTCTTCTTCTTTTCCTTCTTCTTCGTCTTCTTCTTCCTCTTCTTCTTCTTATTCTACTTCTTCTTCTTATTCTTTTTCGTCCTCTTCTCCTTCTTCTTCTTCTTCCTCTTCTACTTCTTCTTCTTCATCATCTTCTTATTCTTCTACTTCTTCTACCTGAAATTCTTCTCCTTCTTCGTCTTCTTGTTCTTCTTCTACTTTTTCTTCTACTACTTCCTCTTATACTTCTTATTCTTCTTATTCTCCTACTTCTTGCACTTGCTCTTATTCTTCTTAAACTACTTCTTGTCCTTCTTCTTCTTCCTCTTCTTCTTCTTAATATTATAATTTTTATTTTTCTTCTTCTTCTTCTTCCTCTTCCTCTTCCTCTTCTACTTCTTATTCTTCTTCTTGTTCTTCTTCTCCTTCTTCTTTTACTGCTTCTTCTTCTTCTTCTTTTTCTTCTTCTTCTTTTTCCTCTTCCTCTTCTTCCCCATCTTCTTCTACTTCTTCCTCTTCTTCTACTTCTTCATCTTCTTCTCCTTCTTCTTCTTCACCAACATCTTCTTCTTCTCCATCTTCATCATTTTCTTCTTCTTTTCCTTCTTTTCATCTTCTTCTTTATCTTCTTCCTCCTCCACTTCTTCTTCTTCTTATTCTTCTACTTCAATTACAACTACATCTTCTTCTTCTTCTTCTTATTCTTCTTCTACTTTCTCCTCCTTCTCCTCCTTGTCTTCTTCTTCTTCTTCTTCTTCTTCCTCTTCTTCTTCTTCACCATCAACTTCTTCATCATCGTCATCTTCTTCTTCTTCTTCTTATTGCTGCTTCTCCTTCTTCTGCTTCTTCTTCTTCTTCTTCTTCTTCTTCTTCTTCTTCTTCTTCTGCTTTTTCTTCTACTACTACTACTTCTTCTTCATCTTCTTCTTCATCTACTACTGCTACTGCTACTTCTTACTTTTCTTCTTATTCTTCTTCTTGTTTTTCTTATTCTTCTTCTCCTTCTTCTTCTATTTCTTTTAATTATTCTCCTCCACCATCTTCAACTTCTTCTACTTCTTCTTCTTCATCATCATTTTCTTCTTCTTCTTCTTCTTCTCAATCTTCTTCTTCTATTTCTTTTTGTTCTTTTTCATCTTCTTCATCTTATTATTCTTCTTCTTCTTCTTCTTCTTCTTCTTCTTTCTTTTCGTCTTCCTATTCTTCTTCTTCTTCTTCTTCATCTTTCTCTTATTATTCTTCTTCTTCTTCATCTTCTTCTTCTTCCACTTGTTCATCCTATTCTTCTTCTTCTACTTCTATTTCTACTTCTACTTCTTGTTGTTCTTCCTCTTCCACCTCCCCTTCTTTTTCTTTTTCTTCCTATTTTTCCTCCTCTTGAACTTCTTCTTCTTCTTCTTCCTCTTCTTCTTTGTCTTCTTCTTCTTCTTCTTCTTCATCATCTTCTTCTTTGCCTTCAACTTTTTCTTCTTCTTCTTGTTCAACGTCATCTCCTTCTTCATCTTCTTCTTCTTCTTCTTCTTCTTCTACTTCTTCTTCTTCTTCTTCTCCTTCTTCCTCTTCTTCTCTAATTCTTTTTCATTTTCTTCTTCTTCTACTACTTCTACTTCATCTACATCTTCCTTTACTTCTTCAACTTCTCCTTCTTCAACGTCTACTTCACCTTCTTCTCCTTCACCTTCTTCTTCTTCTTCTCCTCCTTTTTTTCTTCTTCTTCTTCTTCCTTCTCCTCCTCCTGTTCTTCTTCGTCTTCCTTTTCTTCTTCTTTGTCTTCTTGTCCGTCTTCTTCTTCTTCTACTTCTACTTCTACTTCTTCGTCTTCTGTTACTTCAACTACTACTTATTCTTTTTCCTCTACTTCTTCTCCTTCTTCTTCTTCTTCCTCTTCTTATTCTTCGTCCTCTTCTTCTTCTTCTGTCTGTTCTTCTTCTTCTTGCTTTTCTTCTACTTCTCCTTCTTATCTTCTTCCTCTTCTTCTTTTTCTTTTTCTTCATCTTGTTTTTCTTCTTCTTCTTCTTGTCATTGTTCTTGTCTTCTACTTCTTCTTCTTGTTCTTCTTCCTCTTCTTTTTCCTCTTTTCCATCTTATTCTTTCTCTACTTCTTCTTATTACACCTCTTGTTCCTCTTCTTGCCCTTCTTCTTCTTCCTCTTCTTCCACTTCCTCTTCTTGTTTCTACTTCTTTTTCTTCCACTTCTTCTTCTTCCTTTCTTTTACTTGTTCTTATTCCTATTCTTTTTCCTCCCTCTCTTCTTCTTCTTTTAATTCTTCTTCCACTTCATCTTCTCCTTCTTCTTCTTCTCTGTCGTCTCCTCCTTTTTTAGCAACTTCTTCTTCATCTTCTGCTTTTCCTTCTTCTTCTTCTAC
>JAIUJO010000559.1:27500-30000 GCA_023846275.1 Vanilla planifolia | reverse complement strand
TCTCCTTCTTCTTCTTCTTCTTCTCCTCCCACTCTTCCTCCTCCTTATTCTTCTTCGTCTTCTTCTTCTTCTTCTTCCTCTTCTTCTTGTACTTCCTCTTTTGCTCTTCTTCCTCTTCTATTACTACTACTTTTTCTTCTTCTTCCCCTTCTCCTTCTACTTTTTCTAGTTCTTCTTTTATTAATTCTTCTTCTTCTTTCTTCTTCTTTTTCTTCTTCTACTACTACAATTTCTTATTCTTCTTTTTCTTCTTTTTTCTTCTTCTTCTTATTCTTATTCTTCCTCTTCGTCATCTTATTCTCCTTCCTCTTCTTCTTCTTCTTCTTCTTCTTCCTTTTTCTTCTTATTCTTATACTTTTTCTTCTTCTTATACTTCATCATCATCATCATCATCTTCTTCTTCTTCTACTTCCTCTTCTACTTCTTCCTCTTCGTCTTCTTCTGCTTGTTCTTGTTCTTCTTCTTCTTTTCCTAATTCTTATTCTTCTTCTTCTACTTCTTCTACTAATAGTTCTTCATGTTCTTTGTTGTTATTCTTTTACTTCTTCTTTTTCTTCTTCTACTTTTCTCATTTTTCTTCTTCTTCGTCTTATTGTTCTACTTCTTCTTCTTCTTATTCTTCTTTTTCCTCTTTTTGGTCTTCTTCTTCTTCTTCTTCTTTCTTGTCTGTGTTCTTCTTCAAATTCATCTTCTTTTTCTACTTCTTCTTCTCCTTCTTCCTCATTCATCTACTTATTCTTCTTCTTCTTCTTCTTCTACTTCATCATTTTCTTGTTCTTCAAATTTTTCTTCTTCTTCTTCTTCTTCTACTCTTTTTTCATCTTCCTTTTTATCATCATCATCTTCTTCTTCTTCAACTCCTCCTTCTTCTTCTTCTACTTCTTCTTTTTCTTCTTCTACTTCTGCTTCTAATTTTTCTTCTACTTCTTCTTCCTCTTCTTCATTTTCTTCATCTTCTTATGTTTCTTCTCCTTCTTCTACTTCTTCATTTTCTTTTCTTCTTCTGCTTCTTCTTCTTCTTTTTTTACTTCATTTTATTATTATTATTATTATTATTATTATTATTATTATTATTATTATTATTATTATTATTATTATTATTCTACTACTACTGCATCTTCTTCTTCTTCTTTTTTTTCTTCTTCTTTTTCATCTTCTTCACCTTCTTCTTCTTTTTCTTCTTCTTCTTTTTCTTTCTGTTCTTCTTCATCTTCTTCATCTTTTCCTTATTCCTCATCTTCTTCTTCTACTTCTTCTTCCTCCTCTTATTCTTCTTCTTCTTCTTCTTTTTTCATCTTTCTTCTTCTTTTACTTCTTTGTCTTCTTCTTCCTCCTCTTCTTCTTCTTCTTCTTCTTCTCCTACTCCTCCTCCTACTTCTTCTTCCACTTCTTCTTCTTCTACTTCTACTTCTTCTTCTTCTTCTTCTTCTTCTTCTATTTCTTCTTCTTCTACAACTCCTATTACAATTACTTCTTCTTCTTCTTCTTCTTCTACTATTACTTGTCCTACTTCTTCGTCTTCTACATCTTCTTCTACTTCTTTCTTCTTCATCTTCTTCTTCTTCTTCTTCTTTTACTTCTTATTTGTCTTCTTCTGCTTTCTTCTTCCTCTTTCTTCTTCTTCTTCTTCTTCTTCTTCTTCCTCTTCATCATCTTCTTCTACTTCTTCTTCTTCTTCTTTGTTCTTCTTTTTCTTCTTCTTCTTCTTCTTCTACTTCTTCTTCTTCTTCTTCTTCTTCTTCTTCTTCCTTTTCCTCTTCTTCTTCTTCTTCTTCTCCTACTCCTTCCACTTCTTCTTCTTCTTTTACTTCTTCTTCTTCTTCTTCTTCTTCTACTTCTTCTTCTACAACTCCTATTACAATTACTTCTTGTTCTTCTTCTCTTTCTTCTAGTTCTACTTGTTCTACTTCTTCGTCTTCTACATCTTCTTTTGCTTCTTTCTTCTTCTTCTTCTTCTTCTACTTCTTATGATTCTTCTTCTACTTCTTATGACTCTTCTTCTTCTTCTTCTTCTTCTTCCTCTTCTTCTATTTCTTCTTCTCTTTTTTCTTCTTCTTCATCCTCTTCTTCTTCTTTTTCTTCTTCTTTTTCATCTTCTACTTCTTCTTCATTTTTGTCTTCTTCTATTTCTTCTCTCTACTTTTTTGTCATTATCTTCTTCTTCATCTTGATCTTCTTCTTCTTCTTCTTCCTCTTTTGCTATTTCTTCTTCATCGTTTTCTTCTTCTTTGTCTTCTTTTTTCTTTTTCTTCCCTTCTTCTTCTCATCTTCTTCTACTTCTTCTTCTTTTATCTTCTTCTTGTTCTTCTTCTCCTTCTCCTTCTTCTTCTCCTCCCACTCTTCCTCCTCCTTATTCTTCTTCGTCTTCTTCTTCTTCTACTTCTAGCTCCTCCTCCTCTTCCTCTTCTATTATTACTACTTTTTCTTCTTCTTCCTCTTCTCCTTCTACTTTTACTAGTTCTTCTATTAATTCTTCTCCTTCTTTCTTCTTCTTCTTCTT
>JAIUJO010000559.1:17500-22500 GCA_023846275.1 Vanilla planifolia | reverse complement strand
TTCTTTTCTCTATCATTTTTATCTTCTTCTTCTTCTACTTCTTCTACTATTACTTCTACATCTTCTTATTCTTCCTCTTGTTCTTGTTCTTCTTCTTTGTCTGTTACTTTTTCTTGTTTTTTTTCATCTTCATTTTCTTCTTCTTATTTTTCTTCTTCTTCTACTTCTTTTTCTTATTCTTCTTCATCGTTTAATTTTTTTAATAATTGTTCTTCAACTATTACTATTACTACTATTACCTCTTCTTCTCCTTTTCTTCTTCCTCTTCGTCATCTTTTTCCTTCATTTTCCTCTATTTATTTTTCTTCTCCTTCTTCTTGTTCATCTTCATTTTTATCTTTTTCTTCTTCTTCTTCTTCTTCTTCTTCTTGATCATTTTCTTCTTCTACTACTTCTTCATCTTATCCTTCTTTTTCTTGTTCTAATTCTTCTTCTTCATCTTCTTCTTCTTCTTTTACTTCTTCTTCTTCTACTACTTATTCTACTTCTTCTTCTTATTCTTCTTCTTCTTCTTATTCTTATTCTTAATCTTATTCTTATTCTTAATCTTATTCTTGTTCTTCTTCTTCTTCTTCTTCTTCTTCTTCTTATTTTTCTTCTTCTTCTTCTTTTACTTCTTCTCTCCTTCTTCATCTTTTTCTTCTTCTTTTTCTCTTCTTCTTCATCTTATTCTTCTAATTATTATTATTCTTCTACTACTACTTCTTCTTCTTCTACTTCTTTTTCGTCTTCTTTTTCTTCTTCTTCTTCTTCTCCTTCTTTCTCATCGTGTTATTCTTGTTCTTATTATTCTTCTACTTCTTCTTCTTGTACTTCTCCTTCTTCTTGTCCTTCTTCTTCATCTTTGTTCTTCTTCTTCTTCTTCTTGATCTTCTTCCTCTTCTTCTTTTTCATGTTTTTCTTCTTCTTCTTCTTTTTATTTTACTTCTTCTTCTCCTTCTTTTTTGTCTTCTTCTTCTTCTTCTTCTTATACTTCTGCTTATTCTTCTTCTTGTTCTTCTTGTTCTTCCACTTTTTCTTCTTTTTCTTCTTCTTCTTCATCTTCTTTTTCTTGTTCTTTTTCTTTTCCTTCTTGTTCTTCTTCTTCTTCTTCTCGTTATTATTATTATTATTATTGTTCTTCTTGTTCATCCACTTTTTCCTCTTCTTTTTCTTCTTCTTCTTCTTCTTCTTCTTCTACTTCTTCTCCATCATCCTCTGCTTCTTCCTCTTCTTCTTCTTCTTTTTCTTCTTCTTCTTCTTCTTCTTCTCCATCTCCTTCTTCATCTTCTTCTTCTCGTCCTCCTCCTCTTTCTTCTTCGTCTACATCATCTTCTTCTTCCTCCTCCTGCTCTTCTACTTCAAATACTTTTTCTCCTTCTTCTTCTTCTAATTATTCTACTTCTTTTATTACTTCTTTCTTCTTCTTCTTCTTCTTCTTTTTCTTATTCTTCTTCTTATTCTTCTTCTTCTTCTTCTTATTCTTCTTCTCCTTCTACTTCTTCTTCTTCTTATTCTTCTTCTTCTTCTTCTTCTTCTTCTACCTTGTATTCTTTGTTATTCTTCAACTTCTTCTTCTTCTTCTTTTACTTTTTCATCTTCTTCCTCCTCCTCCTCTTCTTCTCCTTCTTCTTCATCTTCTTGTTCTTCTGCTACTTCTACTTCTTTTTCTTCTACTTCTTCTCCTTCTTTCTTCTTCTTCTTCTTCTTCTTCTTCTTCCACTTCTTCTTTTATTACTTCTTCTTTCATCTTCATCTTCTTCTTTCTTCTTCTTCTTCATCATCTTCTTTTTCTTCTTCTTCTTCTTCTTCTTCTTTCTTCTTCCACTTCATCTTCTTCTTCTTCTCTTTCTTCTTTTCCTTCTTCTTCTTTCTTATTCGTCTACTTCTTTTTGTTCTTCCTCATTTTCTTCTCTTTCCTCTACTTCTTCTATCTCTTCTTCTTCTTCTTTTTTGTCTTCCACTTCTTCTTCTCATTTTCTTCCTCTTCTTCCTCGTCATCTTCTTTTTCTTCTTCTTCATCTCCCTCTTCTTCTTATTCAAATTCTTCTTCTTCTTCTACTACTTATTCTTCTTCCATTTCTTCTTCTTCTTCTTCTTCTTCTTCTTCTTCTTATTCTCATTCTTATTCTTCTCCTTACCCTTCTTCTTTTTCTTCTTTTTCTTCTTCGTCTTCTTGATCTTCTTCTTCTTCTTCTTTCATTTCTTCCTCTATTTCTTCTTCTTCTACTGCTTCTTCTCTTTCTTCTTCTTATTCTTCAACGTCATCATCATCTTCGTCTTCTTCTTCTTCTTCTTCTTCTTCTTCTTCTTGTACTTCTACTTTGTCTTCTTCTACTACTTCCACTTCTTATTCTTCTTCTACTCCTTCTTGTTCTTCTTCTTCTACTTATTCTTCATGTCCTTGTTCTTCTTCAACTTGTTTTTCTTCTCCTTCTTCATCTTCTTCTACTTCCTATGTTTCTTCTCCTTGTTCTTCCACTTCTTCTTCTTCATTTTCTTCGACTTCTTCTTCTTCTTCTTCTTCTTTACGTTCTTCTTCTTCTTCTTCTTCTTCTTCATCTTCTTCTTCATATTCCTCTTCTTCTTTTTCTTCTTCTTCTTCTTCTTCCCCTTCTTCCTTTTCTTATTCTTCTCCTTCTTCTTCTTCTTCTTCATCTACTTCTTCTTCTTCTTCTACCACTTCTTCATCTTTCCTCCTCTTCTTTTCCTTCTACTGCTTCTTCTTCTTCTTCTTCTTCTTCTTTTTCTTTCTTCTTCTTCTTCCTCTTCTTCTTTTCTTTCTTCTTCTTCTTTTACTTTCCTATTCTTCATCTTCTGCTTCTTCTTCTTCTTCTTCTTCTTCATCTTCTTCTTCTTCTTCTTCTTCTTATTCTTATTCTTCTTCTTCATCATCTCCTCCTCCTTATTCTTCTTCTATTTTTTCTTCTTCTTCTTCTTCTTCTTGTTCTTCTTCTTCTTCTTCTTAACCTTCTTCTGCTCCTTCTTGTTTCTTCTTCCTCTTTCTTATTCTTCTTCTTCTTCTTCCTCTTTATCATTATCATCATCATCTTCTTCTTCTTCTTCTTCTTCTTTTTCTTCTTCTTTCTCTTTTTGTTCTTCTTTCTCTTCTTCTTCTTCTTCTTCTTCTACTTCTTTTTCTTCTTCTTTATGTTCTTCTTCTTCTTCTTCTTCTTTATCTTCTTCTTCTTCTTCTTCTTCTTTTTCTTCTTTGTTTTTTTTCCTATTTTTTCTACTTCTTCTTCTTCTTCTTCAGTTTTTCTTATTTCTTTAATTTCGTCTTATTATTATTATTATTATTATTATTATTATTATTATTATTATTATTATTCTAGTACTACTTTTTCTTCGTATTCTTCTTCTTCGCATTCTTCTTCTTCGCATTCTTCTTCTTCTTTTTCTTCTTCTTCTTCTTCTTCCTCTTCTTCTTCTTCCTATTCTTTTTCTTCTTCCTTTTCATCTTCTAGTTCTATCTTTTATTCGTCTTCTTCTTCTTCTTCTTCCACTTTTTCTACTTCTACTTATTCTTCTTCTTTCATCTTCTACTTCCACTTTTACTGCTACTTCTTCTTTTTCTACTTCTTTCTTGTTCTTGTTCTTCTTCTTCTTCTTCTTCTTCTTCTTCTTCTTCTTCTTCTACTTCTTCATCATTCTCTTCTACTTCTTCTTCTTCTTCTTCTTCTCCTTCTTCTTCTTCTTCTTCTTTGTCATCTTCTTCTTCTTCTTCTCCTCCTCTACCTTCTTCTTCTTCTTCTTCTTCTTCTTTTATTTCTTCTTCTTTTTCGTCATCACTCTGCTCCTCCTCCTCCATTTCTTCTTCTTCTTCTTGTTCTACTACTACTACAACTACTTTTTGTCCTACTTCTTCTCCTTCTTTCTTCTTCTTTCTTCTTCTTCTCCTTCTTCTTCTTCTTCTTCTTCTTCTTTCTTCTTCATCTTCTTCTTTCTTATTCTTCCTCATCATCTTTTCTTTCTTCTTCTTCTTCTTTTTTTCTTCTTTTTCTTCTTCTTCTTCTTCTTTTGTTTCTTCTTCTTCATCATCTTCATCTTCTTCTTCTTCTTCTTTCTCATTATTCCACTTCTTCTTCTTGTTCATCATTTTCTTTTTCTTCATCTTCTTCTTTTACTTTTCTTCTTCATCTTCATCTTGCTTTTCTTCCTCTCCTTCATCATCTTCTGCTTGTTCTTGTTCTTTTTCATCTCTTGCTTCTTCTACTACTACTTAATCTTCCTCTTTTACTTCCACTACTTCTAATTGTTCTTCTACTTCTTCTTCTTCTTCTGCTTCTTCTTATTCTTATTCTTCTTTTACTTCTTTTTCCTTCTTACTCTTCTTCTTGTACGACTATTATTTCTTTTTCTTCTTCTTCATCATCTTCTTCTTCTTCATTATCTTCTTCTTCTTCCCCGTCTTCTTCTTCTTCATCTTCTTCTTCTTCTTCTTCTTCTTCTTCTTTTTCATCTTCATGTTCTTCTTCTTCTTCTTCTTCTTCTTCTTCATTCCTCTTCTTCTACTCCTTCTACTGCTTCTTCTTCTTTTTTTCTTCTTCTTCTTCTTCTTCTTCTACTTCTCCTTCTTCTTAATCTTCTCCTCCCCTCCTTCATCTTTTACATCTTCTTCTTCTTCTTCTTAATCATATTCTTCTACTACTACTACTACTACAAAAACTATTACTACTATTACTTCTTCTTCTTATTTTTCTTCCTCTTCTCCTTATTCTTCTTCCTCTTCTTTTTCTACATCATCTTGTTCTACTTCTTTATCTTCTGCATCTTCTTCTTCCTTCCTTTTCTTCTTCTTCTTCTACTTCTTATTCGTCTTCTTCTTCCTTCTTCTTCCTCTTTCTTCTTCTTTTTCTTCTTCTTCTTCTTCTTCTACTTCATCATTGACATCATCAAATTTTCCTTCTTCTTCTTCTTCTTCTTCATCTTATTATTCTTCTTCTTCTTCCTCTACTTCTACTTCTTCTTCTTCTTCTTCTTCATCTTCTTCTTTGGTTTTTTTAAATTTTTTCTTCATC
>JAIUJO010000559.1:7500-10000 GCA_023846275.1 Vanilla planifolia | reverse complement strand
TCTTCTTCTCTTCTTCTTCTTCTTTTTCTTCTACTTTTTTGTTCTTATTCTTCTTCTTCTTCTTCTACTTCTTTTCATCTTCTTCTTCTTATTCTTATTCTTATTATTCTTCTTCTTCTACCTCTTCTTCTTCTACTTCTTCTTCTTTCTCTTCTACTTGTACTTCTTGTACTTCTTTTACTTCTTCAACTTCTTTCTTCTTCTTTTCTTTTACTTTTTCTTCTTCTTCTTCCCTCTTCTTCTTCTTCTTCACCTTCTTTTTCTTCTTCTTCATCATCTTCGTTTTCTTCTACTTCTTCTTCTTCTTCTACTTGTTCTTCTTCTTTTTCTTCTTCTTGTTCTTGTTCTTCTTCTTCTTCTTCTTCTTCACTTTCTTCTTCTTCTTCTTCATCTTCTTCTTTTCTTCTTCTTCTTCTACTTCTTCTTCTTCTTCATTTTCATTCGTATCATCATCATCATCTACCTCTTCTTCTTCTTCTTCTTCTTTTTGTTTGTCTTCTTCATCATCTTCTTCTTCTTCTTTCTCTTCCTCTTCTTTTTCTTTTTCTTCTTCATTTTCTTCTTGTTCTTCTCATTCTTCTTCTTCTTTTTCTTCTTCTTTCACTTCTTCTTCATCATCTTCTTCTTCTTCTTTTTCTTTTTATTCTTCTTCTTCCTCATCTTCATCTTCTTCTTCTTTTACTTCTTCCTCTACTTCTTTTTCTTCTTCTTGTTCCTCGATTTTTCTTCTTCTTCTTCTCCTAATTTTTCTTCTTCCTCTACTTCTTCTACTTCTACTACTACTCTTTTTCGTCTTCTATTTCTTCTTCTTCTTCTTCTTCTTCTTTATCTTCTTCTTCTTCTTCATCTTCTATTTCTTCTTCCAATTCTTCATCATTTATTATTCTTCTTCTTATTCTCCACCTTGTTCTTCTTCTTATTATTATTATTATTATTATTATTCTTATTATTATTATTATTATTATTATTATTTGTTCTTATTCTTATTCTTCTTCTTGTACTTCTACTTTTTCTTCTACTGCTCCATCTTACTCTTCTTTTTCATCTTCTTATAATTGTTATTGTTCGTCTTCTTCTCCTTCTTCTTCATCTTCGTCTTCTTCTTCTATTACTACTACTTCTACTTCTTTTTCGACTTCTTATTTCTTCGTCTTCTTCCTCTACTTCTACTACATCTTCTAATTTCTTCTTCTTTTTTTTCTTCATCTTCTTCTACTTCCTATTCCTCTTCTTTGTCTTCTTCTTTTTCTTCCTCTTCTTCTTCTTCCTCCTCTTCTTCTTCTTCTTCTTCTCATACTTTTACTTCTTCTTCTTCTCTTCTTCTTCTTCTTCTTCTTCTTCTTCTGCTTCTTCTTTGTTCTTCTACTTCTTCTTATTCGACTTTAACTTCTTCTTCTACTTCTTCTTCTTATTCTTATTCATATTCAACTTTTTTTTCTTCTTTTTCTTCTTCTTCTTCTTCTTCTTGTACTTCTTCTTTTTCTTCTTGTTCTTCTTCTTTCTCTTTCTTCTTCTTCTTCTTCTTCTTCTTCTTCTTCTTCTACTTCTTCTTCTTCCTGTTCTTCTTCTACTTCAATTACTTCTTCTTTCTCTTCTTCTTCTTCTTCTTCGTATTCTCCATCTTGTTCTTCTTGTTATTATTATTTTCTTCTCTTCTTCTTCTTCTTCTTCTTCTACTTCTTCTTTCTTCTTCTTCTTCCTCCACCTTTGCTTCATATTCTTCTTATTCTTTCTGTCATCTTCCTTTTCTTCTTCTTCTCTTTCTTCTTCTTCTTCTTCCTATTCTTCTTCTTGTTCTTCTTCTTCCACTTCTTCGTCATCACTATCATCATCATTATATTCTTCTTCTTCTTCTCCTTCTCCGTCTTCTTCTTCTTCTTCTTCTACTTCTTCTTCTACTACTTTTTCTTCTTTTTCTTGTACTTCTTCTTCTTCTACTACTACTTCATCTTGTTCTTCTTCTTCCTAATTTTCTCCTAATAATTCTTCCTCTCCTACATCTTCTTCTTCTTTTGCAACTACTTCTTTTCCTTCTTCTTCTACTTCTTCATCATCTTTCGCCATCTTCTTCTTCTACTTTTGCTTCCTATTCTTCTTCTTCTTCCTGTCTTCGTCTTCTTTTTTTTTTCTTCTTCTTCTTCTTCCACTTCGTCTTCTTCTTCAGTATCATCTTCTTCTTCTTCTTCGACTTTTCTTCTTCTTCCTCTTTTTCTTCATCTTCTCATTCTTCTTCTTTTTTCTTCTTCTTCTTCTTCTTCTTCTTCTTCTTCCTCTACTTCATCCTCTTATTATTATTATTATTATTATTATTATTATTATTGGTATTATTATTATACCTCTTCTTCTTCTTCTTCTTCTTCTTCTTCTTTTTTGTTATTCTTCTTCTACTTCTTCTTCTTATTGTTCTTCTTATTCTACTTTTTCATCTCCTTTTTCTTTGACTTCTTCTTCTTCTTCTTCTTCTCCTTCTTCTTTTTCTTTGACTTTTTCTTCTGTTACT
>JAIUJO010001705.1:115000-120000 GCA_023846275.1 Vanilla planifolia | reverse complement strand
TTCTTCTTCTTCTACATCTTTTTGTATTTCCTCTTCTTCTTCTTAATCGTCTTCTTCTATTTTTCTTCTGCTTCTTCTTCTTCTACCACATTTTCTTATTCTTCTTCTTCTACTACTACTTCTTCTTCCATCTTTTCTTGTTCCTCTTCTTCTTCCATTTCTTCTTCCTCTTCTACTTCATCAACATCTTCTCCTTTATATTTTTCTTTTACTTATTCATCTTCTTCTTCTTCTTCTTCCTCTTCTTCTTCTTCTGTTACCACTTTGTTTTCTTCTTCCTCTTCTTCTTCTTCTGTTACCACTTTGTTTTCTTCTTCCTCTTCTTCTTCTTCTTATACTACTACTACTTTTTTATTTTCTTCTACCTTTTCTACTATTATACTTCTCCTTCTTCAACCTATTCTTTTTCTTCTTCGTATTCTTCTTCTTCATCTACTAATTCTTATCCATCATCTTTCTCTTTTTCTTCTTCTTCTTCTTCATCTTTGTCTTGTTCTTCTTCTTCTTCTTCCTCTACTTCTTCTTCCACTTCTTCTACTTCTACTACTTTTTCTATTTCCTCTCTTCTTCTTTTTCTTCTTCTTCTTCCTATTCTTCTATATTTTCTCTTTCTATGTCTTCTTCTTCTTCCTCCTCCTCTTCTACTTGCCCCCCTCCTCTTCTACTTCTTTTGTTATTTCTTCATCTTCTTTGTCTTCTTCTAATTCTTCTCCTTCTTCTTCTTCTTCTTCTTCTTCTTCTTCTTCTTCTTTTCTTTCTTCTTCTTCTTTCCCTTCTTCTTCCTCTTCTTCTTCCTCTTCTACTTCCTCTTTTCTTCCTCTTCTTCTTACTCTTCTTCTTGCTCTTCTTCTTCTTCTTACCCTATTACTTCTTCTTCTTCTTCTTCTACATCCTCTTCTTCTTCTCCTTCTTGTTCCTCTTCTTCTTCTTCTTCTTCTTGTTCATCTTCTTCTTCTTCTTTTGCTCCTTCTTCTTTTTCATCTTCTACTACTAATTCTTTGGCTTCACCTTCTTCTTCTTTTTGCTCTTCTTATTCTTCTTGTTCTTTATCTTCTTCTTCTTCTCCTCCTCTTTCTTCTTCTTCTTCTTCTTCTTCTTCTCCTTCTCCTCTCCCCCTACTTCTTCTTTTTTTTCTTCTTCTTTTTCTACTTCATCTTCCTGTCCCTCTTCTTCTTCCTTTTCTTCTCCCTCTTTGTCTTCTTCATCTTCTTCTGTTTTTGCTTCGTTTTCTTCTTCCTCTTCTTGTGCTACTATGATTACTTGTTTTTCATTTTCTTCTACCAGTTTTGCTATTCTTGTTCTTCCTCTTTTGTCTCTTATTCTTGTTCTTCTTATTCTTATTCTTCTTCTTCTTCCTCTTCTTCTTCTTCTTCTTCTTCCACTTCTTCCTAATCTTCTTTTTCTTCTTCTTTCTCTTCCTCTTCTTCTTCTTCTTCCCCTTCTTTTTCTTCTTCTTCTACTTCTTCTTCTTCCACTTCTTCCTCTTCTTCTTCTTCCTCTTCTATTTCTTATTATTCTACTTCTTATCCATCTTCTTCTTCTAATTCTTTTTTACGTTTTCTTCTTCTTCTTCCTCTTCCTCCTCTTTTTCTTCTTCTTGTTCAACTTCTTCTTCTTCTAATTCATCTTTTTCTTTTTCTGCTTCGTCTTCTTCTTCTATTTCTTCATCCTGTTCTTCTTCCTCTACCTCTTCTTCTTCTTCTTCTTCTTCTTCTGCTACTTCAAGTTTGACTTCTTTTCTTTTTCTTTGTCTTCCTCTTCTTGTTCTTTTGCTTCTTCTTCTTCTGATTCTACTTAGTCTTCTTCCTCTTTTTCATCTTTTTCTTCTTCTTCTTCTTCTTCGCCTTCTTCATCATCTTCTTCTTCCTCTTCTTCTTCTTCTTATTCTTCTTCTTCTTCTTCTTCTTCTTCTCCTTCTTCTTCTTTGACTTCTTCTTCTTCGTATTCTTCTTCTTCTTCTACTATTACTTCTTATCCATCATCTTCTTCTACTTCTTCTTCCTCTTTCTTTTCTTCTTTTTCTTCTTCCTCTACTTCTTCTTTCTTTTCTTCTTCTTCTACTGCTTTTTCTATTTCTTCTTCTCCTTTTTCTTCTTCCTCTACTTCTTCTTTCTTTTCTTCTTCTTTTACTGCTTTTTCTATTTCTTCTTCTCCTTTTTCTTCTTCTTCTTCTTCTTCTTCTTCTTCTTCCTCTTCTTCTTCATTTTCTCCTTTTGCATCTTCTTCTTCTTCCTCCCCCTCTTCTTCTTCTTCCCCCTCCTCCTCTTCTTCTTCTTCTTCTATTTCTTTTACTTCTTCATCTTCTTCTTAATCTTCTTCTTCTTTTTCTACTTCTTCTTCTTCTTCTTCTTCTTCTTCTTCTTCTTCTTCTTCTGCTTCTTCCTCTTCTTCTTCCTCTTCGTCTTCCTCTTTTTCTTCCTCTTCTTCTTGCTCTTCTTCTTCTTCTTCCACTGGTACATTTTCTACTTCATCTTCTTCTTCTTCTCCTTCTTCTTCTTCACTTTCTACTTCTTCACTTTCTTCTTCTTCTTCTTCTGCTTCCTCTTCTTCTTCCTCTTCTTCTTCTCCTCCTTTTTCTTATTCTTCTTTTTCTTCTTCTACTTCATCATCTTCTACAACTAATTGTTTGGCTTCATCTTCTTTTCTTTTGCTTTTCTCTTTTTCCTTCTTATTTTTATTCTTCTTCTTCTTCTTCTTTTCCTCCTTCTCCTTCTTCTTCTTCTTCTTCTTCCTTTTTTGCTTTGTCTTCTTACTCTTCTTCTTCCTTTTGTTGTTCCTCTTCTTCTTCAACATCATCTTCTTCTTCTTATTTTTCTTCTTCTTCATCTTCTTCTTCTCCTTTCTCTTCTTCTTCTTCTTCTGTTTCTATTTCGTTTTCTTCTTCCTCTTCTACTTCTTCTTATACTACTACCACTACTTCTTTTTCATTTTCTTCTACCAATTCTGTTATTCTTCTTCTTCATCTTCTACCTCTTCTTTTTGTTCTTCTTCTTCTTCCACTTCTTCCTAATATTTTTCTTCATCTTCATCTGATTCTTTTCCTTTTTCTCTATCTTCTTCCTCTTCTTCTTCTTCTTCTTTTTACTCTTCAATTTCTAGTTATTCTACTTCTTCTCGATTTTCTTCTTCTTCTACTGCTACTACTACTTTTTCTTCTTCTTCTTCTTCTTCTTCTTCTTGTTCTCCTTTTTCTTCTTCCTCTTCCTCTTTTTCTTCTTCTTCTTCAACTTATTATTATTATTATTATTATTATTATTATTGTTATTATTATTATTATTCTTTCTTCGTCTACTTCATATTCTTCTTCCCCTTCTTGTTCCTTCTTCTTCCTCTACCTCTTCTTCTTCTTCTTCATCATCTTATTCTACTTCTTCATCTTCTACTTCTACTACTTCTTGTTCTTCTTCTTCCTCTACCTCTTCTTTTACTATTCTTCTTCTTCATCATCATCATCTTCATCATCAACATCTTTTTCTTCTTCTTTTGCTTCTTCTTCTTCTTCATCTTCTTCTTCTTCTTCTACTTCATCTCCTTCTTCCTCATCTTCTTCTTCTTTTTCTTTTTTGTCTTTTTGCTCTTCTCCTTCTTATACTACTACTTCTTCTTCTTTGACTTGTACTCTTCTGCTTCTTCTTCTTCCTCTTATTCGTCTTCTACATCTTTGACTTCTTCCTCATGTTATTCTTAATCTTCTTCTTCTTACACTTCTTCTTCCTCTTCTTCTTATTCCTTTTCTTGTTTTACACTTTTTCTTCTACTTTTTATTCTTCTTCTTCTTCTTCTTCTTCTTGTTCCTCTTTTTTCTTCCACTTCTTCTTCATCTTCAACTTCTTCTTTGTTTTCTTCTTCTTCTTCTTTTTCTTCTTAATCATATTCTTATTCCTCTTAATATTCTTCTCCATCTTCTTCTTCTTTATCTTCTTCTTGTTCTTCTTCTTCTTCCTCCTCCTCTTCTTCTTCTTCGTCTTCTTCGTCTTTTTCTTCTTCTTCTTCTCCTCTACTTCTTCTTCTTCTAATCTATCTTTTTCGTCTTCTTCTTCTTCTTCTTCTTCATCTTATTCTTCTTTTTACTTATACTTCTCTTTCTTTGCCTTCTTCTTCTACTTCTTCTTCTTATTCTACTTCTTCTTCATCTTCTTCCACCTCTTCTTCTTCTTCTTCTTCTTCTTCTTCTCCTTCTTCTTCTTCTTCTTCTTCTTCCCCATCTTATTCTACTTCTTCATCTTCTACTTCTACTACTTCTTGTTCTTCTTCTTCTTCCACTTCTTCTTCTATTTCTCCTTCTTGCTCCTCTTCATCATCTTCTTCTTCTTCTTCCTGTTCTTCTTCTCCTTCTTCTACTTCTTCTTCATAATCTTTTACTTATTCATCTTCTCTTTCTTCATCTTCTTCTTCTTCCTCCCCTTTTTCTCTTTGTTCCTCCTCCCCCTCCTCATCTTCTTCTTCTTCTTCTTCTTCTTCCTCATCTTCTTCTTGTTGTTCTTCATCTTCACCTTCTTCTTTTTCGTCTTCTTCTTCTTCTTCTTCTTCCTCATCTTCTTCTTGTTGTTCTTCATCTTCACCTTCTTCTTTTTTGTCTTGTTCTTCTTCTTCTTCTTCTTTTCATCATCTTTTTCTTCTTCTTCTTCGTCTTTTTCTTCCTCCTCTCCTTCTTCTTCATATTGTTGGCTTTATTGTTCATCTTCTTCTTCTACTTTTACCTCTTCTTTTTTTTCTTCTTCTTCTTCTTCTTCCTTTTCTTCCACTTCTTTTACTTCTTCTTCTTCTTCTTCTTCTTCTTTCTATCCTTCTCCTTCATGTTGTTGTTGTTCTTCTTCTTCTTCCACTTCTTGTCTTCTTCTTCTTCTTCTCTTTCCTTTACTTCTTCTTCTTCTTCTTCTACAAACTGCTTCTTCTTCTCTTTCTTCAACTTCTTCATCTTCTCTTTCTTCAACTTCTTCTTCTCCATCTTTTTTTTCTTTTACCAGTAGTACTACTTCTTCTACTACTACTATTTCGTC
>JAIUJO010001705.1:87500-97500 GCA_023846275.1 Vanilla planifolia | reverse complement strand
TTCTTTTTCTTCCCTTTTTTCTTCTCCTTCTTCTTCTTCTTCTACTTTTTATTATACTTCCTCTTCTTCTTCTTCTTCTTGTTTTGCTTCTTCTTTTTCATCCTCTTTTACTTCTTCTTCTTCTTCTTCTTCTTTTGCTTCTTCTTCTTCTTCATCTTTTGCTTCTTCTTCTTCTTCATCTTCTTCTACTACTTCTCCTTCTTCGTCTTTTTCATCATCATCTAGTTCTTCTTCTTTGTCTACTTCGTCTTCGTCTTCTTCTTCTTTTTCTTCTTTTTCTTCTTCTTTTTCTTCTATTTCTTCTTCTTCTTTTTCTTCTTCATCTTCTCCTTTTTCTTCTTCATCTTCTTCTTCTTCTTCTTCCTCATCCTCTACATCTACTTTGTCTTCTTCTTTTTCTCCTTCCTCTTCTTCTTCACCTTCTTCTTCTTCTTGCGCTTCTTCTTCTCCTTCTCCTTCTTCTTCTTATTGTTCTTCTTCTTCTTTGTGTTCTTCTTCTTCTTATTCTTCTTCTTCATCTTCTTCATCTTCTTTTTCTTCTTTTGCTTCTACTACTACTTCTTCTTCTACATCATCTTCATTTACTTCTTGTTCTTCTTCTTCTACATCTTCTTCTTCTTCTTCATCATCTTTTTTAACATCTTTGACTTCTTCTTCTTCTTCTTCTTCTTCTTCTTCTGCTTTTTTTCTTCCTCTTTTTCTTGCCATTCTTCTCCTTCTCTTTTCTTCTTCTTCTTCTTCCTCGACTTCTTTTTTTCCACTTGTCTTTATTCTTGATCTTCTACTTTTTCTTCCTCATATTCTTTCTCTTTTTGTTCCTCTCCTTCTTCTTCCTCTTCTTCTTCATCATCTTCTTCTTCTTCTCTTCTACTTCTTCTTCCTCTCCTTGTTTTATAAGTTGTTGTTCTTCTTCTTCTACTACTACCTCTACTTCTTTCTCTCTTTCTTCTTCTTCTTCTTCTTCTTTTTCTTGTTCTTCTACTTCCTCTTCAACTTCCTATTCATCTTCTTCTTCTTCTTCTACTACTACTACTATTACTTCGTCTTGGTCTTCTTCTTCTTCTTCTTCATAATCTTCCTGTTCTTCAACATCTTATTCTTCTTCATCATCTTCTTCTTCTTCTATTTCTACTTCATCTTTTTCATCATCTTCTTCTTCTTCTTCTTCTTCTTCTTCTTCCTCGCCTTCTTCTTCTTCTTTGCTTTCTTCTTCTTCATCTTCTCCATCTTTCACTTCTTCTTCTTCCTCCTTTTCTTCTTCTTCCACCTCATGTTCTTCTTCTATTTCTTCTTCTTCATCTTTTTCTTCTTCTTGTTCTTCTTCTTCTTCTTCTCCTTCTTATTCTTCTTTTTTCTCTTCTTCTACTACTACTACTAATACAACTACCACTTCTTTTAAATCTTCTTCTACTATTACTGCTACTACTACTACTTTCACTTCTTCTTCTTCATTTTTATTTTCCTAATCTTCTTCTTCTTCTTCTTCTTCTTCTTTTCTATGCCTTCTTCTTCTTATCCTTCATCTTCTTTTCTTCTTCTTCTTCTTCCTGTTCATCATCATCTTCTTCTTCTTCTTCAACTTCTTCTATTTCTATTCCCCCTCCCTCTTCCTCTTCTTCTCCTCCATTTTCTTCTTCTCCTTCTTCTTCTTCCTTTTCCTCTTCTTTTTCCTCTTCCTCTTCTTCTTCTTCTACTTCTTCTTGTTCTTCTTTTTCTTTTTCTTCTTCTTGTTGTTCTTGTTCTTTTTCTTTCTCTTCTTCTTCTTCTTCTTCTTCTCCTGTCTCTCCTCCTTCTTCCTTTTATTCTTCTTCTTCTTCATCTTCATCATCTTCTTCTTCTTCCTCTTCTTCTTGATCTTCATCTTCTTTTTCTTCTTCGATTTCTTCTTCCACTTCTCCTTCCTCCTCTTCCCCTTTTCTTCTTCTTCTTCTTCTTCTTCCTCTTCTTCTACATCGCCTTTATCTTCTTCTTCATCTTCTTTGTCTTCTTCTTCATCTTCTTCTTTATTTTCTTCTTTGTCTGCTTCTTGTACCTGTTTATCATCTTTGTCTTCTTCTCCTTTTCCTTTTTCATCATGTTCTTCTTCTACTACTACTTCTCACCATCTTTTTCATTTTTTCTTTCCTTCTTCCTATTCTTCTTCTTCTTCTTCTTCTCCATCTTTCTCTTCTTCTTATTCTTCCTCCTCTTCTTCTTCTTCTCCTTCTACTTCTTTTTCTTCTTTTCATTCTTCTTCTTCGTCGTCTCCTTCATCATCATCTTCTTTTTCTTCCTCTTCCTCTTCCTTTTCCACTTCTTCTTTTTCTTCTTCTTCTTTTTCTTCTTCTTCTTCTTCTTTTTCTTCTCCTTCTTCTTCTTTAGCATTTTCTTCTTCTTTTTATTCTACATCCTCTTCTTAATCCTCTTCTAGTTCTACTCCTTCTTCTTGTACTTTATCTTCTTCTTCTACTCTCGTCCTACTACTTCTTCTTTTACTACTACAACTGCTTCGTCTTTGTCATCTTCTAGTTCTTGTTCTTGTTCTTCTTCTTCTTCTTCTTATTTTTCTTCTGCTTTTAATTTGTTTTCTTCTTCTTCTACCACTACTTCTTTTCCTTCTTCATCTTCTTCTTCTTCTTCCACTTTTTGTTCTTCAACTTCTTCTTCTTCTTCTTCTTTTTCTTCTACTTCCTCTACTTCTTCTTTCTCCTCTTCTTCTTCTTTCTCCTCTTTTTCTACATCTTCTTCCTCCTCTTTTTCTTCATCTTCTTCTTCATCTTTTTTCCCCTTCTTCTTCTTCTTCTTCTTCTTCTTCTTTTTCTTTTTATTGCCCTTCTTTTTCTACTTTTTCTTCCCCTTCTTCTTCTTCTTCTTCTTCTTCTCCATCTTCTTCCTCGTCTTCCTCTTCTTTTTCTTTATCTTCTTCTTCTTCTTCTTCTTCTTCTTCTTCTTCTTCTTTTTCTTCTTCTGCTTCTTCTACTTCCTCTCCACCTTCTCTAGTTGTTGGTTTTTTTTTCTACTTCTTCAATTTTTTTTCATCTTCTTTTTACCACTTTACTTCTTGTTCTTCTTGTCCCTCTTCTTCTTCTTCTTCTTCTTCTTCTCCTTCTACTTCTTCCTCTTCTACTACTTCTTCTTCTTCTTCTTCTTCTTCTTTTGCTTTTTCTTCTTCTCCCTCTTCTTCTTCTTCTTCCTCATCTTCTTCTTCTTCGTCGTCGTCTTCTTCTTCATTTACAATTTCTACTTCTTCTTCTTCTATTCTCTCTTCCTCTTCCTGTTCTTCTTTCTCTTATTCTTCCTCTTCTCCATCTTCTTCTTCTTATTGTTCTTCTTCTTCGTCTTCTTCTTTTACTTCCCCTCCGTCTTCTTCCTCTTCTTCTTCTTCGTATTCTTCTCCTTCCTCTTCTTCTTCTTCTTCCTCTTCTTCTTCTTCTTCCTCTTCTTCTACTTCTTCTTCTCCTTCTTTTTAATCTTTTTCTTCGTCATCATCATCATCATCTTCTTCTTCTACTTGTTGTTGTTGTTGTTTTCTTCTTCTTCTCAATCTTCTTCTTCTTCTTCTTCTTCTTCCTCTTCTTCTTCTTCAATTTTTTCTTCATCTTTTCCATCTTCTTTTGCTTCTTCTTCTTCTTTCTCTTCTTCTTCTTCCTCTTCCTCTTCTTCTTCTTCTTCTTCTTCTTCGTCCTTTTCTTCCACTTCTTCCTCTTCTTTTTTTCTACTTCTCCTTCTTCCTCCTCTTCTTCTTCTTCTTCTTCATATTCTTCTTCTTCTTCTTCTTCTTTTTTTACTACTATTACTTAAACTTGTTTTTCTTCTTTTTTTTCCTCTTTTTCTTCTTCTTCCATTTCCTTTTCTTCTTCCTATCTTCTTCTTTCTTTTTTTCTTCTTCTTCTACTTCTTTTTCTTCTTCTTTTTTTTTTCTTCTTCTTCTTCCTTCTCTTCTTCTTCTTCGTCATCTTCTTCTTCATCATCTTCTTCTTCTTCTTTTTCTTCTTCTTCTTCTTATTCTTAGTCTTCTCCTTTTTCTTCATCATCATCTTCTTCTACTACTACTTCTTCTTCTACTTGTCTTCTTCTTCTTCTACTTCTCCTTTTCCATCTTACTTTTATTCTTTTTCTTCTTCTTATTCTTTTCTTCTTCTTCTTCTTCTTCTTCTTCTTCTTCTTCTTCCTCGTCTTCATCTTCATCTTCTTCTTCTTCTTCTTCTTCTTCTTCTTCTTCCTCCACTTCTTATTCATCTTCCTCTTCTTCTTTTTCTTCTTCTTCTTCTTCTTCTTCTTCTTCTTCTTCGGCTTCTTCCTCTTCTTCTGCTTCTTCTCCTTCTTCAACTTCTTCATTTAGAGCTTCTACTACTACTACTACTTCTTCTTCTTCTTATTCAACTTCTTCTTCTTCCTTTACCTTTTCTTCTTCTTATTCTTATTCCTCTTCCTCTTCTTCTTCATCTTCTTTCTCTTTTTCTTCTCGTTCTTCTACTCCTTCCACTTCTTGTTCATTTTCGTCTTCTTCTTCTTTTTTTTCTTCTACTACTACGACTACTACCTTTTCTTCTTTTTCTTCTTCTTCTTCTTCTTCTTCTTATTCTTCTTCTTCCTCCTCTTTTACTTCAACTTTTTCTTTTTCTTCTTTTTCATCTTATTTTCCCTCTTTTTCTTCTTCTTCCTCTTTCTTTTCTTCTTCTTGTTCCTTTTAATCTTCCTCTTTTTCTTCTTCTTCTTGTACTACTTTTTCTTCTTTTTCTACTTCTTCTTCTTCTACTTCTTCTTCTTCTTTTTCTTCTTCCTCTTCTTATTTCTTCTTCTTCCACTTCCTCTTCTACTTCTTTTTCTTCTTGCCCTTCTTCTTCCTCATCATCTTCTTCTTCTTCCTCATTCACTTCTTCTTGTTCTTCATCTTTTCCTTTTTCCTTCTTCTTATTCTTCTTCTTCTTCTCCTCCTCCTCCTCCTCGTCCTCCATCTTAATGTTGTTGGTTTTGTTGTTATTCTTCTTCTTCTACTTTTTCTTCTTATTCTTCTTCTTCTTGTGCTTCTTCTTCTTCTTCTTCTTCTTCTTTTTCTACTTCGACATCTTGTTCCTCTTACTCTTCCTCTTCTTTTTCTTATTCCTCTTGTTCCACTTCTTCTTATTCCTCTTTCTCTTCTTCTTCTTCTTCTTCTTTGACTACTTATTCTATCTCTAGTTTTTCTTCTTCTTCTTCTTCTTCTTCTTCTTCCTCTACTTCTTCTTCTTCATTCTTCTTCCACTTCCTTTTTTTCTACTTTTTCTTTTTCTTTCCCTTCTTCTTCTTCTTCCTTAACCATTTCTTCTTTTTCTTCATCTTTTCCTTCTCCTTCTTTCTCTTCCTCTTCTTCATCTTCTTCTTCTTCTTCTCCATCTTAATGCTGTTGGTTTTGTTGTTCTTCTTCTTCTACTACTTTTCTTCTTCTTCTTCTTTTTCTGCTTCGACTTCTTGTTCCTCGTCTTCTTCCTCTTCTTTTTCTTCTTCTTCTTCTTCTTCTTCTTCGCTATCTTCATCTTCTTCTACTTTTCCTTCTTCTTCTTCTTCTTCTAATACTTTTTCTTCTTCTTCTTCTTCTACTACTTCTTCTTCTTCTTCTTCTTATTCTTCAACAATTTCTTTTTTTTCATCTTATTATTATTATTATTATTGCTATTATTCTCCTTTTTCATCTTCTTCTTTTTCTTTTTATTCTCCTCCTTCTTCTTCCTTTTCTACTTCTTCTTCCTCTTCTTCTTTCTCTTCTACTTATTCTGCTTCTTCTTCTTCTTCATCTTCTTCTTTTGCTTCTTCTTCCTCTTCTACTTCTCCTTCTTCTTTTTCTTCTTACTCTTCTTCTTCTTATTCTTCTTCAACTTTTTCTTCTGTCTTCTTTTTCCCCTTCTTTTTCCTCTTCTTCTTCTTCTTCTTCTTTTTCTTGCTCTTCTTCTTCTTCTTCTTCTTCTTATTCTTCTTCTTAGTCTTCTTTCTCTTCTTCTTCTTCTTCTTCTTATTCTTCTTCTTCCTCTTCTTCTTCTCCTCCTACTTCTTCTTCTTCTACTTCTTCTTCTTCTTCTTTTTCTTCTTCTTCTTCCTTTTATTCTTCTTTTTCTTGTTCTTGTTCTTTTGCTTCTACTACTACTTGTTCTTATATTTCTTCTTGTTTTTCTTCATCTTGTTCTTCTTGTTCTAAATCTTTTTTTGTTCTTCTTCACCTTCTTCTATTTCTTCATCTTATTCTTCTTCTCCTTATTCTTCTTCTTCTTCTTCTTCTTCTTCTTCTTCTTTTGCTTCTTCCTCTTCCTCTTCTTGTTGCCCTTCTTCTTTTTCTTCTTTTTCTTTTTCTTCTTCTTCTTCTACTACGACTATTACGTCCCTAACTTTTTCATCTTTTCCAATTCTCCTTGTTCTTCTTCTTCGTCCACATCTTCTTCTTTTTGTTCTTCTTCTTCTTCTGCTTCTTCTTATTCTTCTTCTTCTTCTTCATCTTCTCCTCCTTCTACTTCTACTTCCTCTTCTTATTCCTATTCATTTTCTTCTTCTTGTTCTTCTTCTCCTTCTTCTACGACTACTACTACTTCTTCTTTGTCTTCTTGTGCTACTTCTACGTCTTTTTTTGTTCTAGACGTTCTTCTTCTTCTTCTTCTTCTACAACATTTCCTTCTTCTTTTTCATATTCTTCTTCTTCTTCTTCTTCTTCTTGCTACTCTTCTTCTTCCTCTCCTTTTTCTTCTACTTTGCTTTCTTCTTCTTCATTTTCTTCTCCTTCCACTTCTTCTTCTACCTCCCCCTTTTCTTCTTCTTTCTACTCTTCTTCTTCTTCTTTTCAATCTTCTTCTTTATTTTCTTCTTTATCTTTTTCTTCTTCTTCTTCTTCCAATTCTGGTTCTTCTTCCCCTTCTTCTTCCTCTTCTTCGTCCTCGCCTTTTTCATCATCTTCTACTTCTTGTTCTTCTTTTTCCTCGCGTCCTTCTTCGTCATCATCTTCTTCTTTTTTTTATCCTCTTCAACATCTCCTTCATCATCATAGTATTCTTCTTCTTCTTCTTCTTCTTCTCCTTCTTCTTCTTTTCTCCTTCTTCATCCTCTTCCTCTTCTTCTTTTTCTTCTTTTTCTTCCACTTCTTCTTCTTCTTCTTCTTCTTCTTCTTCTTTCAGTTCTTCTTTTCCTAGTTTTCTTCTTCTTTTTCTTTTTCTTCTTCTTTGACTATCACTACTTCGTCTTCTTGATCTTCTACTTCTTCTTCTTCTTCTTCTTCATCTTCTACTTCTGCTCCTTCTTTTTCTTCTTTTTCTTCTTTTTCTTCTTATTTTTCTTCTACTTCTTCCTCTACTAATTCTTCTTCTTCTTCTTTTTCTTATTCTTATCCTGTCTTCTTTCTTCTTCTTATTCTTCTTCCTCTCCTTTTTGTTCTTCTTCCTCTTATTGTTCTTGTTGTTGTTCTTCATCATAATCATCATCATCTTCTACTTTTTCTTCTTTTTCCTTTTCTTCTTTTTCCTTTTCTTCTTCTTCTTATTTTTCCCCTCCTTCTACTTCTTCTTCCTTTTCTTCTTCTTCTTCTTCTTCTTCTTCTTCTTCTTCTGCTACTTCTACTTCTTTTACTACTTCTACTTGTTCTTCTTCTTCTTCTTCCTCATCTTCTTCTTTTTCTTCTTCTTCCTTGTCTTCTTCCATTCTTCTCTTCTTCCTGTACTTGTTCTTCTTCTTTATCCTGTTCTTCTTCTTCTTCTTCATCTTCTTCTTCTTTTGATTTTTCATCCTCTTTAATTTCTTCTTTATAATAATCATCATCAACATCATCATCTTCATCTTTATCTTCTTCTTCTTATTCTTCTTCTTCTTTCCTTCTTCTCCTTCTTCAACTACTACTTATACTACTACTACTACTTTTTCTTCTTCTTTTTCTTCTTCCTCTTCTTGTTCCTCTTCCTTCTCTTCTTCTTCTTCTTCTACTTCTTCTTCTTCACATTCTTCTTCTTCTACTTCTCCTTCTTCTTTTACTTCTTCATCTTCTTCTTCTAGTTCTTCTTCTTCACCTTCTTCTTCATCCTCTTCTTCTTCTTCTTCTTCCTCTTCTTCTTCTTCTTCTTCCTCCTCTGCAACATCATCATCGTCATCGTCGTCTTCTTCTTCTTTTTCCATTCTCTAATCCTCTTCTTCCTTTTCTTCCACTTCTTCTTCATCTTCTTCTTATTCTTCTACTTCTTCCTCTTCTTCAACTTCCTCTTCATCTTGTTCTTCTTCTTTCTTGTGTTCTTCTACTTCTTCTTCTTCCTCTTCCTTTTCTTCTTCTTCATCTTAAAATTCTTCTTCTTCTGCTACTTCTTCTTCTTCGTCCTCTTCTTTTTCTTCTTTAAATTCTTCTTCTTCTTCTTCATACACTTCTTTCTCTTTTTCTTCTTCTTTTTCATCTTCTTCTTCTTCTTCATCATCATCATCATAATCACCATCATTGTCTTCTTCTTCTTCCTTTTCCTCTTCTTCTTGTTGTTCTTCTTCTTTGTCTTCTTCTTCTTCCTCTTCCTCTTTTTCTTTTCCTCCCCCTTCTTCTTCGGCTTCTTAATCAACGACATCTTCTTCTTGTTCTTTTTCTTCCTCTTCTTCTTCTTTTTCTTCTCCTTCTTCTTCTTTTTCTTTTTCTTCCACAAATTCTTCCTCTTTTTCCTCTTGTTCTTCTTCTACTTTTTCTTCTTCTTCTTCTTATCCTTCGTCTTCTTCCTCTTGGACTTCTTCTTCATCAATTTCTTCATCTTCTTTATCTTCATTACCTTTTCCTTCTACTTATTTTTCTTTTTCTTCCACTTCTTCCTCTTCTTCTTCTTCTTCTTCTACCACTTCTTCTACTTGTTCTTCTTCTTCTTCTTCATCTCCTCCAACTTATTCTACTCCTTCGTCTTCTTCTTCTTCTTCTTCTTCTTCTCCTTCTCCTTCTTCTTCTTCTTCTTCTTCTATCTCTTCTTCTTCTTCTCCTACTTTTCTATCTTCATCCTCTTGTTCTACTTCTTCTTCTTCTTCAACTTTTTCTTCTTCTTCACCATCTTCTTCTTCTTCTTCTCCTTCTTCTTCTTCTTTGTCTTCTTCTTCCTCTTCTCCCTCTTCCTCTTCTTCTTGCTCTTCTTCTTCTTCTTCATCTTCATCTTCTATCTTTTCTTCTTCCTATTCTTCTTCTTCTCCTTCTTCTTAATCTCCTACACTTTCTTCCCCTTCTTCTTCTACTGCTTCTTCTTATTCTTCTTCTTATTTTTTGCCTTTGTCTTCTTCTTTTTCTTCTTCTTCTTCTTCTTTTACTTCTTCTTCCCCTTCATAATATTCTTCTTCTTCTTTAACTTCTTCTTCTTCTTCTTTTACTTCTACTTCTTCTTCTTCTTTTTCTTCCTCCTCCTCCTCTTCCTCTTCCTCTCTTATTTTTTCTTCTTCTTGCACTTCCACTTCTTCTTCGTCTTCCCTAATTCTACTTCTTCTTCTTCTTCCTCATTTTTTTTCTTCATCTTCTCTTTCTTCTTCTTCTTCTTTTTCATCCTCTTGTACTTTTTCATCTTTTTCTTCTTCTCTTCTTCTTCTTCTTCTTCTTCTTTTTCTTGTTCGACTTCTTTTTTCTTCTGCTTCTTCTTCTTCAACTACGTCTTTGGCTTCTTCTTCTTCTTCTTCTTCTTCTTCTTATTATTCTTTTTCTTCTTCCTCTTATGCTTCTTCTTCTTCTTCTTCTTCTTCTTCTTCTTTTGCTTTGACTTTTTTGGCTCTTCTTGTTCCTCTTCTTCTTATTATTATTCTTCTTCTTCTTCTACCTCTTCTTTTTCTTCAAAACCTACATCTTCTTCTTCATCTACTTCGCCATCTTCTTCTTCGTTATCTTCTTCTTCTTCATCATCTTCTTCTTCTTCTTCTTCTTCCTCGTATTCTTCTTCTTCTTCTTTTAACCCTTCTTCTTCTTGTTCTTCTTCTTCTTCTCTTCTTCTTCATCTTCTTCGTCTTATTCTTATTCTTCTTCATGTTCTTCTCCTATTGCTTTTTCTTCTTCTTCTTCTTCTTATTCTTCTTC
>JAIUJO010001705.1:80000-82500 GCA_023846275.1 Vanilla planifolia | reverse complement strand
CGTCTTCTTCTTCCGCTTCTTCGACTTCTAGTTCTTCTTCTTCTTCTTCTTCTTTTTCTTCTTCTTCTTCTACTACTACTTCAACTAATAATAGTACTTCTACTCCTACTTCTTCGTCATGTTTTTCTTCTTCTTCTTCTTCCTTTTCATCTTGTGGCACTTCTTCTTCTTCTTCCTAATCTTCTTCATCAACTTCTTCTCCTTTTTATTTTTCTTCTTCTTCTTCTTCTTCTTCTTCTTCTTCCTCTTCTTCTTCTTCTTTTTCTTCTTCTTCTTCTTCTTCTTCTTCTTCTTCATCTTCTTTGTCTTCTTCTTCTTCTTCTTCCTCTTCATCTTCTGGCACTTCTTCTCCTTCTTCCTCATCTTCTTCATCATTTTCTTCTTTTTCTTCTCTTTGTTCTTCTTATGATTCTTCTCTTTCTTCTTCTTCCTCCTCTTCTTCTTCTTCTTCTTCATTTTCTTCTTCTTCTTCTTCTTCTTCTTCTTCTTCTTCTTTTTCTTCTTCTTCATTTTCTTCTTCCTCTACTTCTTCTTCTTCTTCTTCTTCTTCTTCTTCTTTTCTATTACTTCCTCTTCTTTTATATCATGTTCTTTCTCTTCTTCTTCTTCCTCTTCGTCATCTTCTTCTTCTTTTTCTTCATCTTCTTCTTCTTTGTCTTCATCTTCTTCTTCTTCTTTGTTTTCTTCTTGTTCTTATTATTATTATTTATTTTATTAGTCTTCTTCTTCTTCTTCTTCTTTTGTGTTCTTCTTCTTTTTCTTATTCTTCTACAATTTCTTCTTCTTCTACATCTTCTTCCTCTTCTTCTCCATCTTATTCTTCTTCTTCATCTTTTACTTCTACTACTTCTTCTTCTTCTTCTTCCACTTCATCTTCTATTTCTTCTTCTTCCTCCTCCTCTTCATCACCTTCTTCTTCTTCTTCTTCCTCTTCTTCTCCTTCTTCTTTTTCTTCTTCAACTTTTACTTCTTCATCTTCTCCTTCTTCCTCTACTTCTTCTTCATCCTCTTCTTCTTCTTGTTCCACCTCCTCCTCTTCTTCTTTTTCTTCTTCCTCATCTTCTTCTTGTTCTTCATCTTCAGCTTCTTCTTTTTCGTCTTCTTCTTCTTCTTTTTCTTCTTTTTCTTCTTCATCATCATCTTTTCTTCTCTTTCTTCGTCTTCTTCTTCCTTTTTTCCTTCTCCTTCACATTGTTGGCTTCGTTGTTCATCTTCTTCTTCTACTTTATCCAATTCTTTTTCTTGCACTTGTTGTTGTTGTTGTTCTTCTTCTTCTTCTACTTTACTTCTTTCACTTCATCTTCCTTTTTTTCTTCTGCTTCTTCTACATCTTCGTCTTATTCCTGTTATTCTTCTACGACAACTAATTCCTCTTCGTCTTCTTCTCCCTCTTCTTGACCTTATAGTTCTTCTTCTTCTTAATCTTCTTTTATTTCTTCTTCTTGTTCTTCTTGTTTCACTTCTTCTTCTTCTAACTTTTGTCCTTCTTCTTCTTTTTCTTCTTCCATTTCTTCTTCCTTATTTTCTTCTACTTCTTCCTCATCATCTTCTTTTTTTTCCTCATCTTCTACTTCCTCTTCTTTCTCTTCTTCTTCTTCATCTTCTTCTTCTTTTTTTCTTCTTCCCCTTCTTCTTCTTCTTCTTCTTCTTCTTCTTCATCTTCTCCTTCTATTCCTCTTCTTCTTTTTCTCCATTTTCTTCTTCTTCTTTTTCTTCTTCTTTTTCTTCTTCTTCTTCTTCTTCTTCTACTACTACTACTTCTACTTCTTCTTCTTCTTCATGCTTCTACTTCAGCTCCTTCTTTTTGTTCTTCTTCTTCTTCTCCTTCTTCTTCTTCTTCTTCTTCTCCTTCTCCTTCTTTTTCTTCTCCTACTAATTCTTCATCTTCTTCTACTTCTTCTTCTTCTTCTCTTCTTACCCTTCTTTCTCTTTCTTCTTCTTCTTCTTCTTCTTCTTCTTCCTTTTCCCCTTCTTCTTCTTCTTCTAGTTCTTCTTCTTCTTCTTCTTCTTCTTCTTCTTCTTCTTCTTCTTCGTTGTCTTCTTCATCCCCTTCTTCTTCTTCTTCTTCTTCCTCTTCTTGCTTTACTACATCTCCAACTTCTTTTTCTTCTACTTTTTTTTTCTTCTTCTTCCTTTTCTTCTTCTTCTTCATCTCCTTATTCATTTTAGTCTTCTTCTTCATCTTCTTTGCCTTCTTCTTCTTCTTCTTTCTTTTCATCTTCTTTGTCTTCTTCTTCTTCTTCTTCTTCTTCTTCTTCTACTTCTTCTTCTTCTTCTTCTTCTTTTTCTTCTTTTTCTTCTTCCTCTTCCTGTTCCTCTTCTTCTTCTTCTTCTTCTTCTTCCTTATCTTCTTCTTCTTCTTCATTTTCATCTTCTTTTTCTTCTTCTTCTTCTTCTTCTTCTTCTTAATCTTCCTCCTTTTTTGTTCTTTTTCTTCTTCCTCTTCTTATTCTTCTTCTTCTTCTTCCTCCTCCTCCTCTTCTTCTTCTTCTACAACTTC
>JAIUJO010001705.1:65000-75000 GCA_023846275.1 Vanilla planifolia | reverse complement strand
GTTCCTCTTCTTCTTCTTCTTCTTCTTCTTCTTATTCATCTTCTTCTTTTTCTTTTGCTCCTTCTTGTTCTTTTTCATCTTCTACTACTAATTCTTTGGCTTCACCTTCTTCTTCTTATTGCTCTTCTTATTCTTCTTGTTCTTCGTCTTCTTCTTCTTCTTCTCCTTCTTCTTCTTCTTCTTTTCTCCTTCTTCTTCTTCTTCTCCTTCTTCCTCTCCCCCTTCTTCTTCTTCTTCATCTTTTTCTTCTTCTTTTTTTCTTCTTTTTCTGCTTCGTCTTCCTGTTCCTCTTCTTCTTCCTTTTCTTCTCCCTCTTTGTCATCTTCATCTTCTTCTGTTTCTGCTTCATTTTCTTCTTCCTCTTCTTGTGCTACTAGGATTACTTCTTTTTCATCTTCTTCTACCAGTTCTGTTATTCTTCTTCTTCCTCTTCTGCTTCTTATTCTTGTTCTTCTTATTCTTATTCTTCTTCTTCTTCCTCTTCTTCTTCTTCTTCCACTTCTTCCTAATCTTCTTTTTCTTCTTCTTTTTCTTCTTCTTCTTCTTCTTCTCCTTTTGTTTCTTCTTCTACTTCTTCTTCTTTCTCTTCTTCTTCTACTTCTTCTTCTCTGTCATCATCTTCTTATTCTTCTTCATTATGTTATTCTTCTTGTATTTCTTCTTCTTCTTATTATTATTTTTCTTCTTCTGCTTCTTCTTCTTCGTCTTCTTCTTCTTCTTCTTCTTCTACAACTTTCTTCTTCTTCTTCTTCATCCTCTTCTTTTTCTTCTCCTTCTTCTTCTGACTCCACTTCTTCCTTTTCTTCTTCCGACTCCACTTCTTCCTTTTCTTCTTCTTCCTCTTCTTCTTCCTCCTCTTCTTCATCTTCTTCTTCCACTTCTTCTTCTTCTTGTTCTTCTTCTTCTTCAACATCATCATCATCATCTTCTTCCTCTTCTTCTTCTTCTTCTTCTGATTTTTCTTCTTCTTCTTCTTCTTATTCTTCTTCTTTGTCTTCTCTTTCTTCTTCTTCTTCTTCTTCATCTTCTTCTTCTCCTTCTTCTCCATCTTCTTCTTCCCCATCTTCTTAAACATTTACATCTTCTAGTTCTACTACTACTGCTTCTTCTTCTTCTTCCTCTTCCTCTTCTTCCTCCTATCCCTCTTCTTTTTGCCCTTCTTGTTCTTCATCTACTTCTTCTTCTTCTTCTTCTCCTTCATCTTCTACTTCTTCTTCACCTTATTCTTTTTCTTCTTCCTCATCTTTTTCTTGTTATTATTTTTCTCATCCTTCTTCTTCTTCTTCTTCTTCTACATTTTCTTCTTCTTCTTCTTCCTTTACTTCATCATCATCTTCTTCTTCTTCTTCTTCTTCTCCATCTTCTTCTTATTATTCTTGTTCTTCGTCTCCTACAACTACTACTTCCACTACTGCTTCTTCTTTGAACATTTCTTCTACTTATTATTATTATTATTATTAATATTCTCCTTCTTATTCTTCTTCTTCTTTTTTGTCTTCTTCTTTTTCTTCTTCTTCTTCTTTTTCTTTTTCTTCTCCTTCTTCTTCCCTTTATTCTTTTTCCTCTTTTTCTTTCTTTTCATCTTCATCTCCTTCTCTTCTTCCTTATCTTCTTCTTCATCTTCATAATTTTCTTACTGTTTCTTCTTCTTCAACTTCTTTTGCTTAAACTTCTTATTCCTCTTCTTATTCTTCTTCTTCTTCATCATCTTCTTATTCATCTTCTTCTTTTTCTTCTTCTTCTTCTTTTTCTTCCTTTTTTTTCTTCTTTATCTTCTTCTTCTTCTCCTCCTCCTCCTTCTTCTTCCTCTTCTTCTTCTTCTTCTCCTTCTTCCACTTCTTCATCGTCATCATAGTCATCTTCTTCTTCTACTTCAACTACTATTACTTCTTCTTCTACTGCTTCTTCATTTTCTTCTTCTTGTTCTTCTTCTTCATCATCTTCTTCTTCTTCTTCTTCTTCTCCTACTTCTACTTCTTCTTTGTCTTCTTCTTTCTTTTCTTCCTCTTCTTCTTCTACTACTTCTTCTTGTCTGTCATCATCTTCTTCTTCTTCTTGATCTTGTTGTTCTTCTTGTATTTCTTCTTCTTATTATTATTATTTTTCTTCTTCTCCTTCATCTTCTTCTTCTTCTTCTTCTTTTGCTTCTTCTTCTTATTTTTCTTCTTCTGCAGCTTTCTTCTCCTTCTTCTTCATCTTCTTCTTCTTCTTCTGCTTCTTCTTCTGATTCTACTTCTTCCTTTTCTTCTTCTTCCTCTCCTTCTTCAACTTCTTCTTCTTCTTCTTCTTCTTCAACATCATCATCATCATCTTCTTCTTCTTCTTCTGCTTCTTTTTCTTCTTCTTCTTCTTCTTCTTATTCTTATTCTTCTTCTTTGTCTTCTCTTTCTTCTTCTTCTTCTTCTTCTTCTCCATCTTCTTCTTCCCCTTCTTCTTATTCTTTATCTTCTTCTTCTACTTCTTCATCTTCTAGTTCTACTACTACTGCTTCTTTTTCTTCCTCCTCTTCTTCTTCTTCCTCCTCTCACTCTTCTTCTTCTTTTTCTTCTTCTTGCTGTTCCTCATCTTCTTCTTCTTCTTCTTCTTCTACTACTTCTTCTTCTTCTTCTTCATCATCTTTTTCTTCTCTCTTATCTTCTTCTTGTTATTATTCTTCTCATTCTTCTTCTTCTTCTTTTTCTTCTTCTTGCTCTCCATCTTCTTTAAGTTCTTCTTCTTCTTATTCTTCTTCTAGTTCTTGTTCTTCTTTTTATTACTTCTTCCTCTTCTTTCTTTACTTCTCCATCTTCTTCATCTTCTTCTTCTTCTACTTCTTCTTCTTCTTCTACTTCATCATTTTGTTCTTGCTGTTATTCTTCTTCTTCTTCTTCTTCTTCTCCTTCCTCTTCTTCTTCTTTTTCTTCTAATTCTTTATGTCCTACTACTGCTGATGTAAATCGTGTGAGAACAACGCACAAGAGGGGAGGGGTGAATTGTGCTTTTCACTAAAATTTAGATTTTGAAAATTCTTTCAATTAAAAACGTTTGTAAATAAATTGTGAAATAAAAACGAAAAATGCAATAATAAGACAAGCAAAAAGAGACAAAGATTTTTAGGTGGTTCGGCCAAACCCGTGCCTACATCCACCCCCGATCAACCCGATCGGGCTTCCACTAACCACTCCCTTTTGCCGAAGCCGGTAGGGGTAAACCAAGTACAACCGGTGCTCCAACGAGACACCAAAAATCCGAACAAATCCGGCTACAATAAAGCGTACAATTTTTACAATAGCAATGCATACAAAAATCCTACACCTTTAATTTCTCAAAGCAAAGTGGCATAGCTAAATGTTACCGAATGATGCAACGAAATGTGGAAGAAAGCTGTTGAAATTTGAGAAGAAGGTTGAGCCCGTAGCTCCCACAAGTATGCCAATTGTTGCTCTCGGTTTTGGCCTTTTTCCTTAGTTTTTGAAGATTTTTGCAAGTGGATTCATCAACTCTATAAACTGTAAAATGTCCTATATATATAGTCCACCAAAAAGCAATTCCAAACGGCTAGAAAAACGGTAAAAAGAAATCCGAAAAATAGCCGTTGCCAGAAGCCCGAAAAGGAAGAAGAAGAGCAGCAGCCGTCCGATCCCACTTCAAGAATGGACGGCTGGATGGACTTCACGGCTTGATCATCTCTAGACCATCTGATCCGGGCGGACTTGATCTGAACCATTGGATCCCATGCGCTGAACGAACGGCGCTGATTAAACAGCCGTTCGAAATTACTCTCGCCCGTTGGATCTGGGCGGGCTTGATCTGCGCCTTTGGATCCTACCGAAGTTATAAGGTGGGATTTTTTAGTCCCACACTGCAGAATGAAATTTGGCTAATCGCTTTATAATAGACTTGCGCCGTTTAACCTGCAAGCCACTTTGGGGCTGGCTCCCCCCTTCCTTGACCGGGATTTCATCACCCAGTTCAGGTTGACTTAGCCATGCACTGTTCTTTGACCGTAGACCACGCTGAAGTTAGACTTAGCCGAGCTCCTCTCGGCAGGTTTGGCTTAGCCAGGCACTGTTCCGTTGACCGTTGACCAGCGCTAGCCGAGCTGCTCTCGGCGGTCTTTGGGCGGGCTTTGCTCGCCCCTTTCGGGTCAACCAAATTTTTAATTTTCTTTTTTTTTTATTTCTAAAAGGCCTGGACGGGCTGTTTTGGTGCCGGGTCGACCCGCCCATGCTACAGTGCTTTTTCCCGAGACTTTTGCTGTTTTAGGGTATTTTTGACGAATTTTTTAGCCACAAATTTGAATATAAGTGTATAAAAATAATTTTATATTCTTATAGTATTATAAGTTAATTACTATGAAAAGAAATTCGTAAAAAATGATTCCAAAATAATATTAAAAAATCAAATACCCATGTCTATACATTTTGTCAAATATGCTTGGCTCAAAAATGAAAATTCATTATTAAATAATTTTATAATATTTTTAAATGTTAATACTACTAGTGTGCCTCATAATCTCAAAGTTTTGACATATCAAATTCAAGAGAAATAAAAAGAAATTTAATTATAAAAAATCTTGCGCATGTCTCAAAAATTCCTTGAAGTATGCCATGACCTCAAGGCCCTTAGAGACCATTATTTTAGACATCTAAAATACATGACTTGATTTAATTAATTATTAACAATTTTACTTAAAAAACAAGCCTTCAGTAATAAATAGCTTGGTTTTGTAATAATCACATCAAAGGGTACAACAATCTCCCCCTTGATGATTACAAAACCAAAGCTCAAAAACAAATAAAAAGACGAAGCATTAAAGTAACAATAAATAACAATCATGGATTATAATATAGCTCCCCCTGAATCCTAGCCTATACTCCCCCTGAATCCTAGCACATCACTCTCCCCCTTTTTGTAATCACTCAAAGGGGTTAATGACACCTAAACTCAGACGAAGTCTATGAAACACATCCGTAGGCAATGGTTTGGTAAAAATATCAGCCATTTGAGCGAAAGATGGGACAAATGACAATTGAATTTCTTTCTTCTGCACATGCTCTCTAATAAAATGATATCTAAGCTCTATATGTTTGGTTCTTGAATGTTGAACCGGATCCTTTGATAGACAAATTGCACTTGAATTGTCACAGAAAATTGGAATCTGACTAAATTCTAAGTCGTAATCTAAAAGTTGTTGTTTAATCCATAGTACTTGAGCAACACAACTACCTGCAGCAATGTACTCTGCCTCTGTTGTTGATAATGCCACATAATTTTGTTTTCTACTGGCCCAAGAAATTAGTGAACCACCAATCAATTGACACATGCCAGAGGTACTCTTCCTATCAGTCTTGCTGCCAGCAAAGTCAGCATCTGTGTAGGCTATTAAATCAAATCCAGACTCACATCTAGGGTACCATAAGCCTAGAGTCTTAGTACCTATAAGATACTTAAAGATATGCTTGATTGCTTGTAGGTGTGATTCCTTAGGATTTGCTTGAAATCTTGCACATAAACCTACACTAAACACAATATCAGGTCTACTTGCTGTAAGATATAGTAATGATCCAATCATTCCTCTAAATAGTTTTGTGTCAATGGACTTCCCAGTTTCATCTTTACTTAAGATAGTACTTGTGCTAATAGGAGTTTTTCTTGACTTCATGCTTTCAAAACAAAATTTCTTAAGCAAACCAATCAAGTATTTGGTTTGAGAAATAAAAATTCCTTCACTTGTTTGCTTTACTTGAAGTCCAAGGAAGAAGTTTAATTCTCCCATCATACTCATTTCAAACTCATTCTTCATTAAATCTGCAAATTTCATGCACATCTCTACATTAGAAGCTCCAAATATTATATCATCTACATACACTTGACATACTAGTTGACCTTCAGTTGAATTCTGTACAAAAAAGGTATTATCTATCTTACCCCTATGAAATCCATTTGAAGTAAGAAAAATACACAATCTTTCATACCATGCTCTTGGAGCTTGTTTCAATCCATAAAGAGCTTTCTTAAGTTTGTATACATGATCTAACTTATCATGTATCTTAAATCCAGGAGGTTGCTCAACATAAACCTCTTCATTTATATATCCATTCAAAAATGCACTCTTAACATCCATTTGGTATAACTTAAATCCTTTGTGACATGCATAAGCAAGTAAAAGTCTAATAGCTTCAAGTCTTGCCACAGGTGCAAATGTCTTATCCACATCTACTCCTTCTATCTGACAATAGCCTTTTGCTACTAACCTAGCTTTATTTCTAATAACTTCACCATTCTCATCTACCTTGTTTTTGAAAACCCATTTTGTACCAATGATTGTTTTGTCATTTGGCCTTGGTACAAGATCCCATACTTGATTTCTCTCAAATTGTACTAACTCATCATTCATTGCAGCAATCCAAGACTCGTCTTCAAATGCATTTTCTACAGAACTTGGTTCAACATTTGACACGAATGCTGCATGATTAAATGAACTTCTAGTTCTAATATTCTCTTTTAAATCTCCAATAATCAATTCACTAGGATGATCCTTAGAATATCTCAATTGCTTCTCAATCTCACTATCATCTTTTATTGGTTCTTCAACCTTAGCTATATCATCCAATTTATCTTCTTCAAGACATAAGTCCTCAAATTCATCAAGTAGATCTATTTCATGATGACTATGAGATGCCTCACTAAGAGATTCATCAAACTTAACATGAATTGTCTCTTCAACAACTAGTGTTCTCTTGTTGTATACTCTAAACACTCTACTAGAAAGTGAATATCCTAGAAAAATCCCTTCATCAGACTTGGCATCAAACTTATCAAGGTCTCTTTTTCCATTATTTAAAATGAAACATTTACATCCAAACACATGAAAATGAGCTACCTTGGGCTTCTTGCCATAAATCAACTCAAAAGGAGAAATTTCTAACAAAGGTCTACATATGACTCGATTAAATACATAACAGGCAGTGTTAACTGCTTCAGCCCAAAAATATTTGGGAACTCTATACTCATTTAGCATGCACCTTGTGGCATCAAGCAAGGTCCTATTCTTTCTCTCAACTACGCCATTTTGTTGAGGAGTCCTAGGTGAAGAAAAAGTATGAAACACTCCATTTTTAACACAATATTCATCAAATAATTTATTCTTAAATTCTCCTCCATTATCACACCTAATAGAGATTAACCTAACTTCATGTTCTTTTTCAATTCTTGTAATAAGACTTATGAATTTTTCAAATACTTCACTCTTCTTTCTAACAAAAAGAACCCAAGTAAATCTAGTAAAATCATCTACAATTACTAACCCATACTTGCTTCCACCTAGACTTTCTGGATGAATAGGACCAAATAAGTCTAAGTGAACAAGTTCTAAAGGTTTACAAGTAGTGATGTCCTTAAGAGGCTTAAAACTTTCCTTTGTTTGTTTTCCTAATTGGCATGGGCCACATAAATGATCACTTAACTGACTAAGATTTGGTAGACCTCTAACCACATCAAACTTCATGATCTTTTTAAAAGATGACTTTCCTAAGTGACAAAATCTTCTATGCCATAAAGTAGAATTACTGTCTTGTGAAGTAAGACACTCAAGTCCACTATTCTTGATCATGTGTAAAAATAAAACATAAGTGTTATCTTTTCTACATCCTATAACAAGAGGAAGATTATCCTTGCTAATGATGCATTCATGTTTATTAAATAAAACTGTAAAATTCGAATCACATAATTGGCTAATACTAAGAAGATTGTACCTTAAATCTTGTACAAAAAGGACCTTTCTTATGGATGTATGTGAGTTGCCCACGGTTCCAATTCCAATCACTTTCTTCTTGGAGTTGTCACCAAGAGTAACTTCACCACCATCATAGCTCTTCAAGTGGATGAATAAAGATGCATCTCCAGTCATGTGTCTTGAGCATCCACTATCCAAGTACCACATGCCTTCCCTGGTCCTTGAAGGAAAGCATGCCTACACCACACAATTAAACGTTACATTTAGGGACCCAAACCCTTTTGGGTCCACTTGTCTTAATTTGATCATTATGTAAGCTACTTTTTCTAACCCAAACAAAACTAGAAGATTTGTTATTTATAGAATTTCTAAATTTACAATAAGAAGAAATATGTCCAAACTTCATGCAATAATTACAAATAGCATTTTGTGCATAAGAGGAGGTAATGGTTCTTGCATAATTTATTTTTTGAAAAGAAATCCTACAATGAGCATGCAAACTTTTCAAATTATTTAATTCCCTAACTAAGCATGTATTTTTGACAATAAAAGAAGCCTTCTCATCTCTTTCTTTCTTAATTTCTAACAAATAATTGACATTCACTTCATTCAAATGTTCACACAAACCTAAATAATTTTCATGCTCTTCTTTTAATTTAAGATACTTAGATGCTAATTTTTTATATTTGGTACAAATGGCTATGTATTGCTCTTCATAATTTTCCATACAAGAAGATGAAGAAGAGGAGGAATAGGAACATACCTCATCATCTGATATTGCTTCTTGAATGTTGTCCTTTGTCATAAGACAAATCAAGCTCTCCTTCTTGTCTTCATTACTAGAAGAGGAGCTATCTGAATCATCCCATGAGATCTTCATAGCCTTCTTCTTCTTCTTTTGGTTTTGATATTTTTCTACTCTCTCTTTGTAGTGAGGGCAATTTGGCCTAGTATGCCCAGGCAATTTGCATTCATAACAAATTGTTTCTTCATGGGAAACAACTTTGCCCTTTTGCCTTTTATTCTTCTCAAATCCTTTTCCTGTATTTCTTTTGTTATATAAACGAGATAAGCTTTTAGAAATAAGTGCTACCTCACTTGAGATTGATACATCTGAATCTGTAGAGGAATCGGCTACAAAAGCAATTGTCTCTTCCTTCTTCTTTTTCTTTTCTTTTTCTACCGCATGCTCTTCATTCTTTCTTCTTGCAAGCTCAATTTCATTTGTTAACAGCTCACCCAATAGTTCATCTAGTGACATAGCTGAAATATTCTTTGCTGCTTTCAAGGCTGTCACAAGTGGATCATATTGTTGAGGAAGGACTCGTAGAATCTTCCTCACCTGTTCACCAGTAGAAAACTCCTTGCCAAGGTTAGATAGACCATTAACAATATTTGTAAATCTAGTAAACATAGACTTAATGGTCTCATCCGAATTCATGCGAAATAACTCATATTCATGAACAAGCATATTGATTTTGGTCTCTTTAACTTGAAAAGTTCCTTCATAGGTAACTTCTAATTTTGACCAAATCTCATGTGCTGTTTTCAAATTCATAATTCGGTTATATTCCGAAGCACCTAACCCACAACACAAAATGTTCATGGCCCGAGAGTTAAGTTGGACTTTATGTTTCTCCTCGGGAGTGAGTTCACCAAGTGGTTTTCTCACTTTTTCGCCATGGACCATTTTAGTTGGAAAATCAAATGAATTTTCAACAATGTCCCAAATTTCTAAATCAACAGATTCTAAAAATAAACGCATCCTATTTTTCCAATAAAGATAAAATTCACCTTTGAACAAGGGTGGACGGTGTGACGATGCTCCCTCAGACAAGATAGCATTGTCCTCAACACATGGAAGAGCCATGAGGATCTTGTCTTAGAAATTTCTTTCTCTTGACAAAACCTCGCTCTGATACCACTTGATGTAAATCGTGTGAGAACAACGCACAAGAGGGGAGGGGTGAATTGTGCTTTTCACTAAAATTTAGATTTTGAAAATTCTTTCAATTAAAAACGTTTGTAAATAAATTGTGAAATAAAAACGAAAAATGCAATAATAAGACAAGCAAAAAGAGACAAAGATTTTTAGGTGGTTCGGCCAAACCCGTGCCTACATCCACCCCCGATCAACCCGATCGGGCTTCCACTAACCACTCCCTTTTGCCGAAGCCGGTAGGGGTAAACCAAGTACAACCGGTGCTCCAACGAGACACCAAAAATCCGAACAAATCCGGCTACAATAAAGCGTACAATTTTTACAATAGCAATGCATACAAA
>JAIUJO010001705.1:30000-35000 GCA_023846275.1 Vanilla planifolia | reverse complement strand
ATCTTCTTCTTCTTCTGTTCTTCTTCTTCTTCTTCTTCTTCTTTTTCTTCATCTTTTAATTCTTCTTCTTCCACTTCTTCTTCTTCTTCTACTTTTTCTTATTCCCCTTCTTCTTCTTCTTTTTCTTCATCTTCTTCTTCTTATTCCTCTTCTTCATCTTGTCCTTCTCTTCATCATGTTCTCCTTCTTCTTCTTCTTGTTTTTCTTCTTCTTCTTGTTCTTTTTCTTCTTCTTCTTCTGCTTCCTCTACTACTTTTTCTTCTTCTTCCTTTTCTTCTTCTTCTTCTTCTTCCTCCTCTTCTTCTTCTTTTACATCTTCATGTTTTTCTTTTTCTTCTTCTACTTCTTCTACTTCTTCTCCGTCTTCTTCTTTTTCTTCTTCTTCTTCTTCTTCTTCTTCTTTTCCTTCTTTTCTTCTTCTTCTTCTTCTTTACTACCATTACTACTGCAACTAATAATACTACTTTTTCTATTTCTTTTTGTTATTATTATTATTATTATTATTATTATTATTATTATTATTCCTTTTCATCTTCTTGTTCTTCATGTTTTTCATCTTCCTCATCATCTTCTTCTTCTTCTACATCTTTTTCTTTCCTTCTTCTTCTTCTTCTTTTTCTCCATCTTTTGGTTCTTTTACTTTTTCATCTTCTTCTTTTTGTTCTTCTACTTTGCTTCTTTTTCTTCTTCTTCTTCTTCCTCCTCTTCTTATTCTTCTTCTTGTTCTTCTTCAAGTTCTTCTTCTTCTTTTTCTTCTGCTTCTTCTTCTTCTTCTTCTTCTTCTTTTTCTGCTTCGTCTTCTTGTTCCTTTTCTTCTATCCTTTGTTCTTTCTCTTCAACTTTTACTTATTCTTCTTCTACTACTACTACTACTTCGTCATTGTCTTCTTCTTCTTCTTTTTCATCTTCTTATTCTTTCTTATTCTTCTTCATCTTCATCTTCTTCTTCTTCTTCTTAGTCTTCTTCTTCTTCTTCTTCCTCTTCTTCTACTTCATCTTCTTCTTCTTCTTCTTCCTCCTCTTTTTCTTCTTCTTCGCATTCTTCCCCCATTCTTCTTCTTGTTATTCTTCTTGCTTTTCTTCTTCTCCTTCTTTTTCTTCTTCTTCTTCATCAATATCATGTTCTTATTCTACTTCTCCATGTTCTACTTCTTCTTCTTCCTCCTCCTCATCTTCTTCTTCCTGCTCCTCTATTTCATCTTATTCTTTTCTTCTTCTTCATTATGTTCTTCTTCTTCTTATTTTTCTACTTGTTCTTCTTCTTCTTCTTCTTCTTCTTCCTCTGCTTCCAGTTCCTTTAGCTCTTCCCCTTCTTCTTCCTCTTCTACCTTCTAAACTTCATTCGCTTCTTCTTCTTTTTCTTCTTATTCTACTTTTCTTTCTTAATCTTCTTCTTCTTTTGCTTCCTTTTTTTCTTCCTCTTCTTCTTCCTCTTCATCTTCCAATTTTTCTTCTTCTTCATCTTCTTTGTCTTATTGTTGTTTATCTTCTACTACTACTATTTCTTAACACTCTTCTTCTTCCTTTTCATCATCTTCTTCTTCTTCTTCATCGACTTCTTCTACTTCTTCTTCTTCTTCTTCTTCTTCTCTTTCTTCTTCTTCTTCTTCTTCTTCTTCTTCTTCTTCTTCTCCTCCTTCCTGTTCTTGTCCTTGTCCCCCATCTTCTTCTTCTTCTTCCTCCTCTTCTGCTTCTCTTCTTCATCTTACTGCCCTTTCTCTTCTTCTTCTTCGATTACTAGTATTACTACTTTTTTTTGTTCTTTTTCTTCTTATTCTTCTTCATGCTTTTTCTTCTCCTTTTTCATTTTCTTCTTCTTTTTCCTCCTCTTCTCCTTCGTCTTCTTCTTCTACATCTGCTTCTTCTTCTTCTTCTTCGTCTTCTTCTTCTTCTTCTTCTCTTTCTTCTTGTTCTTCTTCTTCTACTAATACTACAAGCACTACTTCTTCTACTTCTTCTTCTCGTTCTTCTTCTTCTTCTTCTTCTTCTTCTTCTTCGACTTCTTGTTCTTCTTCTCCTTCTTCCTCATCATCTTCTTCTTCTTTTTCTTCTTTCTCTTTTTCTTCTCCTTCTTCTTCTTCTTCTTCTTCTTCTTCTTCTTCCTCTTCTTCTTCTTGTTCTTTTCTTCTTCCTCTTCTTCTTCTTCTTCTTGATTTTCTTCTTTTTCTTCTTCTTCTTCTTCTACTTCTTCTTCTTTTCTTTTTCCTCATGTTCTTCCTCTTCTTCTTTTTCTGTATTGTCTTCTTGTTCCACTTCTTCTTCCTCTTCATCTTCGTCTTCTTCTTGTACTTCATCTTCCTTCTTCCTCTTCTCCTTCCACTTCTTCTTCTTGTTCTTCTTTTTCTTCTTCTTCTTCCAATTCTTGTTCTTCTTCTTTTTCTTCTTCTTCTTTGTATTTTTCTTCTTCTTCTCCTTCTTCCCCTTCTTCTTCTCCTCCTTCTTCTTCTTCTTCTTCCCCTTTTTCTTCCTCTTTTTCTTCCACTACATCCTCTTGTTCATTCTCTTCTTCTTCTTCCTATTCTTCTTATTCTGTTTCTTCCTCTTCTTCTTGTTCTTCTTTTTCTACTACTACTTCTTCTTCTTCTTCTTCTTCTTATTTTTCTTTTTGTTATTATTCTTCTTCTTTCTGCATATTCTTCTTTTCTTCTTCTTCTTCTTCCACTTCTTCTTCCATTTGTTCTTCAACTTCTACTTCTTCTTCTTCTTCTTCCCCTTCTTTTTGATCTTCTACTTATTCCTCTTCTTCGTCTTCTTGTTCTTCTTCTTCTTCTTTTTCTTCTTCTCCTTCTTCTACTTAGTCTTTGCCATCTTCTTCTTCTTCCTCCTCTTCTTCTTTTACCTGCTTCTCCACTTCTTCTTATTCTTTTTCTTCTTTTTCTTCATTTTCATCCTCTTCTTCTTCTTCTTGTTCTTGTTCTTTCTCTTCCTCTTCCACTTTTCTTTTCTCATGTTCCTCTTGTTCTTCCTCATTTTTTTACTTTTCTTCTCCTTGATCTTCTTCTTTTTCTTCTTCTTCTTTTTCTTCTTCTTCTTCTTCTTCTTCTTCTTCTTCTTTTTCTTCTTCTTCTTCTTCTTCTTCATCTGCTTCCTCTCCTTCTACCTCTTCTTCTTTCTTTTCATCTTTCTATTCTTCTTCTTCTTCTTCTTCCATTTCTGCTTCTTTTACTTCCTCTTCTTCTTCCTCTTCCTCCCCTTCTTCTTCTTCTTATTATTATTCTTCTTTTACTACTACTTCTTCTTCTTCTTCTTCTTCTTCTTCCTCTTCTTTTTCTTCTTCTTTTTCTACTTCTTCTTATTATTATTCTTATTCTAATTCTTGGTGTTCTTCATCTCCTTCTTCTTCTTTTTCTTTTGTCTTCTTCTTTTTCACCTTCTTCTTCTTCCTCTTCTTCTTCTACTTCTTCATCATCTTATTCTTCTTCTTCTTCTTTTCCTTCTCCCTCTTCCTCTTCTCCTCCTACTGCTTCTCCATCTTCTTCTTCTTCTCCTTCTTCTTCTTCTTCTTCTTCTTCTTCTTCTTCTTCTTCTTCTTCTGCTTCTTCTTCTTCTGTTTCTTCTTTTGCTTCTTCTTCTTCTTCTTCTTTTTCTCTTCTTCTTCTTCATCTTCTCTTCCATCTTTTTCTTCTTCTTTTTCTTCATCTTCTTCTTCTACTACTTTTATTTCTCCTTCTTCTTTTTCTTCTTTTTCTTCTTAATCATCTTTTTCTTCTTCTTCTTCTTCTTCTTTTATACCTTCTTCTTCTTTACTTTTTCGTCTCTTTCTTCCTCTTCTTCTTCTTCTTCAACTACAACTACTACTATTACAACTTCTACTTCTTCTGTTTCTTGTAAAACTTCTTCTTCACCACCTCCTTATTCTTCTTATTTTCTTCTTATCATTGCTCTTCTTTTTCTTCTTGCTCTTCTTCTTCTTCTTCCTTTTCTTCTTCTTCTACTACATTTTCTTTTTTCCTTCTTATTTTTCTCCTTCTTCTTCTTCTTTCTCTTGTTCTTATTCTTCTTCTTGTTCTTCTTTTTCTTGTTCTTCTTTTTCATCTTCTTCTTTTGTTTCTTTTTCTTTCTCTTCTTCTTCTTCTTCCATTTCTTCTTCGTCTTCTTGTTTCTGTTCTTCTTCCTTTTCTTCATCCTTTTTTTCTTCATCTTCTTCTTCTTCTTCTTTCTCTTATTCTTCTTCTTCTACTTCTTTTTCTTCTTCTTCTTCTTCTTCTTCTTCTTCTTCTTTTTCTTATTTGTTTTCTTCTTCTGCTTCTTCTTCTTCTTCTTCTTCCTCTTCTTCTTCTTCTTCTTCTTTTTCTTCTTCTTCTTATTATTATTATTATTATTATTATTTTTATTATTATTATTGATCTTCTTTATCTTCTACTTTTATTTCTTTTGATCTTCTTTTTCTTCTTCTACTTGTTCTTCTCCTTCCTCTTCTTCTTCCTCTTCTTCTTCCTCTTCTTCTTCCTGTTCTTCTTCTCCTTCTCCCTCTTCTTCTTCTTCATTTTAATCTTCCTCTACTTTTTCTTTTTCTTCTTCATCTTCTTCTACTTCTTCTTCTTCTCCTTCTACTTCTTCTTCTTCTACTTCTATTTCTTCTATTGGTCCTTCTTCTTCCTCTTATTCTTCTTCTTCTTCTTCTTCTCCTCCTGTTTATTCTTCTTCTTTTCTTCTTCTCTTCCTTCTCCTTCTTCTTCTTCATCTTCTTCTTCTTCCACTACATTTTCTTTTTCCTATACTTCTTCTTTTTCTCGTTCTTCTTCTTCTTCTTCTTTCTTCTGTTCTTATTCTTCTTTTTCTTATTTTTCTTGTTGTTCTTCTTCACCTAATTATTTTTTTTCTTCTTCTTGTTCCATTTCTTCTTCGTCTTCTTGTTCCTTTTCTTCATCCTCTTTTTGTTCATCTTCTTCTGCTTCTTCTTTCTCTTATTCTTCTTCTTCTTCTACTTCTTCTTCTTCTTCTTCTTCATATTTTTTTGATTTGTTTTCTTCTTCTACTTCTTCTTCTTCTTCCTCTTC
>JAIUJO010001705.1:10000-25000 GCA_023846275.1 Vanilla planifolia | reverse complement strand
ATGTTCTTCTTCTTCTTTTTCTTCTTCTTCTTCTTCTTCCTCTTCTTCTTTTTCGAATTCTTCATCTTCTTCCTCTTCTGCTTCTTCTTATTCTTCTTCTTCTTCTCCTCCTCCTTCTTGTTCCTATTCTTCTCCCCCATCTTCTTCTTCTTCTTCTTCATCTTCCTCCCTTTTCTCTTCTTCTTCTTCTTCTTCTTCTTTTCCTTCTCCTTCTTGTTATAGTTCTTCTCCCCCATCTTCTTCTTCTACTTCTTCATCTTCTGCTTCTCTTCTTCATCTTTCTCCCCTTTCTCTTCTTCTTGTTCTTCTTATTCATCTTCTACTACTACAACTACAACTTGTTTTTGTTCTTTCTCTTCATCTTCTTCTTCACGCTTCTTCTTTTACTCTTTCTTTTTCTTCTTGTTCTTCTTTCTCTTCTCGTTCTTCTTCTCCTTCTTCTTCTTCTTCATCATATTCTTCTTCTTCACCTTCCTTTTCTTCTTCTTCTTCTTCTACTACTACTACTAGTACTACTTCCACTTCTTCTACTCCTTCTTCGACTTCTTGTTCTTGTTCTTGTTCTTCGTTAACTTCTTCTTCTTCTTCATCTTCTTCTATTTCTTCTTCTTCTTCTTGCTGTTCTTGTTCTTCTTCTTGTTCTTCTTCTGCTTCTTCTTCTCCTTCTACTTCTTCTTCTCTTTCTTCATCATCATTATCAACTTCTTCTATTACTTCTACTTCCTCTCCTAGTTTTTTTCGTCATCTTCTCCTACTCTTTCATCTTCAAATTCTTTTTCTTCTTCTTCATCTGCCTCCTCTTCTTCATTCTTCCTCTTCATCATAATCATCATCACCTTTTCTTCTTCTTCTTCTTTTCTTCTTCCTATTCTTGTTCATCTTTTCCATCTTCTTTTAACTCTTCTTCCAGTTCTACTTCTTCTTCTTCTTCTTTTCTTCTTCTTCTGTTGCTTCTTCTTCCTCTTCAACTTCTTCTTGTTCTTCTCCTTCTTCATCATCTTAGCTTCTTCTTCTTCTTCCTCATCTTTTCCTTCTTCTTCTTCTTCTTCTTCTTCTTCTTCTTCTTCTTCTTCTTCTTCTTCTTTATCATCATCATCTTCTTCTTCATAATCATAACCCTCTTCTTCTTCTACCTCTTCTTCTATTTCTACTTCTTCTTCTTCCTCATCTACTTCTGCTTCTTTTTCTTCTTCTTCTTATTATTATTCTTACTTTTTGTCCTCTTGATTCTTTTCTTATCTTCATTTTCTTCTACCTCTTCTTCTTCCTCCTCTTCTCCTCCTCCTCCTCCTCCTCCTTCATCTTTTCTTCTTCTTCTTCTTCTTCATCTTCTTCCTCTTCTTTATCTTCTGCAGCTTTTCCTTCTTCTTCTTCTTCTTGTCATTGTTCTACCTTTTCTTCTTCTTCTTCTTGTTCTTCTTCTTTTTCTTTTTTTTCTTTTTCTTCTTCTCCTTCTTCTTCTACTTCTTCTTTATCTTCTTCTTCCTCTTCATCTTGTTTCTCTTCTACTATTTCTTCTTCTTCTTCTTACTTTTCTTCTTCTTTTTCTTCTTCCTCTTTCTTCTTCTTCTTCTTCTTATCTTTTTTTCTTCTTCTTCTTGTTGTTGTTCTTCTTCCTCTTCTTCACCTTCTGCTTCTTCCTCTTCTTCCTCTTCTTCTAGTTTATCTTCTTCTTCTTCTTCTTCTTCTCATTCTTCTTCTCTTCTTCTTCTTCTTCTTCTTCTTCTTTCATTCTTTTTCTTCTTCTTCTCTTCTTTTTCTTCTTCTCCTTCTCATTCTTCTTCTTTATCTTCATCATCTTCTTCTTCTTCACTTTCTTCTCTATTTTCTTCTTCTTCTTCTTCTTCTTTCTTCCTCTCCTTCTTCCTCTTCTTTTGTTTCTTCTAGTTCCTGTTCTTCTCCAATTTTATCTTCTCCAAGTTCTTCTTCTTCTTCTACTTCCTCTTCATCTTCTTCTTCTTCTTCTTCTTCTTCTTCTTTTTCTTCTTCATATTTTACTTCAACTACTACTTTTTCTTCTTCATCATCTTTATCATCATCATCTTCTTCTTCTTCTTCTTCTACTATCACTACTACTACTTTTACTTCTTCTTCTTCTTCTTCATCTTATTCTTCATCTTCTTCTTCTTCTTCTTAATCTACTTCATCATTTTCTTCATCTTCTTTATCTTCTTCTTCTTCTTCTTCTTCTTATCTTCTTCTTCTTCCTTGTCTTCTTCTTCTTCTACTTCCTCTTCTTGTTTTTCCCCTTCTTCTTCTTCTTCTTCTTCTTATTCTTTTTCTTCTTCTTCTTCTTTTTCTTCTTCTTCTTCATCTTATCTACTTCTTCTTTTTCCTCTTCCTCTATTTCTCCTTCCTCTTCTTCTTGTTCTTCTTCTTCTTCTTCTTCCTCTTCTTCTTCTTCAATTGCTCTTCTACATTTTCTTTTTCTTCTTGTTCTTCATCTTTCTGCTTCTTCATCTTTTTCACCTTCTTCTTCTTCTTCTCCAATTTATTCTTCTTCTACTTCTTCTTCTTCTTCTCCTCCTTCTTCGTCTTTTCCTTCTCTTTCTTCTTCTTCTTCTTATTCTTCTTCTTCTTATCCATCTTTTTCCTCTTCTTCTTCTACTTCTTTCTTTTATTCTCCTTATTCATCTTATTTTTTTCTCTTTTTCTATTTCTTCTTCTTCTTCTTCCACTTCTTCTTCTTCTTCTACCTCTCCTATTTCTTTATCTTTTACCACAATTACTCCTTTTTTTTCTTCTTCTACTTCTTCTCCTTCTTCTTCTTCTTCCACTTCTTTTTTGACTTCTTCTTCCTCATCTTCCTCTTTTTCTTCTTCTTCTTCATCTTCTTGTTCTTCCTCTTCTTTTTCTTCTACTTCTTCACTTTCATCTTCTTCTTCTCCTTCTTCTTCTTCTTCTTCTACTTCTACTTCAACTTCTTCTTCTTCTTCTTCTCCTTCATCTTCTTCTTCCTCATCATGATCATCATCATCATCATCTTCTTCTTTTTCTTCATCATCACTATCTTCTTCTTTTACTACTACTACTACTACTTTATTTTCATCTTCTTCTTCTTCTTTAACTTCTTCATTTCATTATTCTGCTTCTTGTTCTTCTGCTTCTTCTTCTTCTTCTTCTTCTTCTTCTGCTTCTTCTTCTTCTTCTTCTCTTTCTTCTCTTCTCTTTCTTCTTCTTCATCTTTTCTTCTCCTTCTTCTTTTGCTCCTTCCTCCTCTTCTTCATTATCATCATTGTAATCATCATCTTCTTCTTCTTCTACTTTCAACTTCCTTATATTCTTCTTCTTCTTCTTCTTCGTCTTCTCCTCCTCCTTCTCATATTTATTCTTCTTCTTCTTATTCTTATTCTTTATCCTCTTCTTCTTCCTCTTACTTGTTCTTTTTCTTTTTCTGTCTTCTTCTTCTTTTTTAATTTTTCTTTTTCTTCTTCTTCATATTATCTTCTTCTTCTTCTTCTTCTTCTTCTTCTTCTTCTTCTTCTTCTTCTTCTTCTTCTTCGTCTTCTTCTTCTACCTCTTCTTCTTCTTCTTCTTCTTCACAAATTTCTTCATCTTCTTTTGCTTCTTCTTCTTTTTCTTCTTCTTCTTCTCCTTTTTCTTCTTTTTTTTCTTCTTCACTTCTTCTTCTTTATTTACTTCTTCTTTTTTCTACTCTTCTTCTTCTTCATCTTTTCTTCTTCTTCTATTTTTTTCATCTTCTTCTACTTCTTCTTCTACTGCTTCTTCTTCCTCTTCCTCTTCTTCTTCTTCTACTTCTACTTCTTCTTCTTCTTCTTCCCCTTCAACATCTTCTTTTTCTTCTTCTTCTTCTCCTCCTTCTCCTTCTTCTTTCTTCTTCTTACTCTTCTTCATCTTATCTTCTTCTTCATTATCTTCTTCATCTTTTTCTTCTTCTTCTTCTTCTTCTTCTTCTTATCTGCTTCCTCTTCTTGCTTTTCTTTATCTTCTTGTTTTTCATCTTCTACTTCATCTTTTCCTTCAAGTTCATCATCATCATCATCTTTTTCTTCTTCATTTTCTTCTATTTTTTCTTCTTCCTCTTTTTCTACTTCTTCTTTCTTCTTCTTCTTCTTCTTCTTCTTCTTCTTCCTCCTCCTCATTTTTCTTCTTGCTCTTGTTCTTCATTATCTTATTTTCCTTTTTTTTCTTTTCCTCTTTTTCTTCTCCTTTTCCTTCCCCTACTTTCTCTACTTCCTCTCCTTCTACTTCCTCATCTTCTACCTCATCTTTTTTCTTCATCTTCTTCTTCTTCTTCTTCTTCTCAATCTTCTTCATCTTATCTTCTTGTTCTTCTTTGTCTTCATCTTCTTCTTCGTCTCTTCCTTCTTTTTCTTCTCCTAAATCCCTTTTACTTCTTCTTTTCCTTCGTCTTCTTCCTCTTCTTCTTCATCATCATCATCATCTTCTTCTTCTTCAACTTCTTTTTCTTCTACTTCTTCCCAAATTTCTTGTTCTTCTTCTTCATCTTACAGTTCTTCTACTTGTTCTTCTTTTTCTTCTTCTCCTCCATCTCCTCCTCCTCCTCCTCCTCCTCCTATTTCTTCTTCTTCTTCTTCCTTCTCTTCTTCTTCTTCTTCTGCTTAATTCTTATTCCTCTCCTTTTTCGACTTTGTCACCTTCTTCTTTTTACTTTTTTTACCTTTTCTTCTATAGCTTATCTTCTTGTTCCTTTTCTTCTTCTTCTTCTTCTTCTTCTTCTTCTTCTTTTCCTTCACCTTCTTCCTCTTCCTCCACTTCTCTTAGTTCCTCTTCAACTTATTCTTCCTCATCTTGAACTTTTCTTCTTCTTCTTCTTCTTCTCTTATTTCTTCATCATTTTCTTCTTCTCCTCCTCCTCCTTCTTCTTCTTCTTCTTACTTCTTCTTTTTCATCAATTACTTATTCTTCTTTGTCATCATCATCATCATCTTCTTCTTCTACTAGTACTACTACTACTGCTGCTGCTACTACTTCTTCTTCTTCATCTTCTTCTTCTATTTCTTCTTCTTCTTCTTCTTCCACCTCTTCTTCCTCTACTTCTTTTTCCTCTTTCTTCTTCTTCATCATCATCATCTTATTTTCTTCTTCTTCTTTGTCTACTACTTGTTTTTTCATCATCTTCTTCTTCATTTTCTTCATCTTATCTTCTTCTTCTTCCTTTTCTTTCTCCTTCTTCTTCATCTTCTTCTTCTCCTTCTTCTTCTTCTTCTTCTTTTTCTTTTTCTTCTTCATCTTCTTCTCTTTCTTCTTCTTCGTCATCTTTTTCTTCTTCTTCTTCTTCATCATCATCATCTTCTTTTTCTTGTTGTTCTACTTCTTCTTCTTCTTCCTTTGCTTTTTCTTTTTCACCATCTTCTTCTTCTTACTATTCTCCATCTTCTTCTTCTTCTTCTACTTTTTCTTCTTCTACTTCTTCTTTTTCTTTTTCTACTTCTTCATCTTCTTCTTCCTCTTCTTCTTCTTCTTCCTCTTCATCATCATCATCATTTTCTTCTTCTTCTTCTTCTTTTCTTCTTCTTCTTCTTACTTTCTCTTCTTCTTCTTCTTATATTCTTCTTCTTCTTCTTCTTCTTCTTCTTCTTCATCTTATTCTTCTTCTTCTATTTCTTCTTCTTCTACTACTTCTACTTCTTCTTTTCTTCTTCTTCTTCATTTTTTTCATCATCTTCTTCTTCTTCTTCTTCTTCTTCTTCTTCTTCTACTACTGCTTTTTCTTCTACTTCTTCTTCTTCTTCTTCTAATACTTCTTCTCCTTCTTCTTCCTCAATTACTTCTTCTTCTTCTTCTTCTTTATAGTTCTTTAACTTATCTTCTTCTTTTTCTTCTTCTTCTTCTTCTTCGACTTTACCTTCTTCTTTTCCTTCTTATTCATCTTCTTTTTCTTCTTCTTCTTCTTCTTATTTTTCTTCTTCTTCTTCTTCTTCTTTTCCTTCATTATCTTCTACTTCTTCTTCTTCCTCTTCTTTTTCTTCTTCTCCTTCTTCTTCTTCTTCTACTTCTACTTTTACTTCTTCTTCTTCTTCTTTTTCTTCGTCTTCTTCTTCATCTTCAACATCTTCTTCTTCCTCTTCTTCTCCTTCTTATTCTTCTTCTTCTGCTTCATCATCTTCTTCTTCTTCATCATCTTCTTCTTCATAATGTTTTTCTTCTTCTTCTTCTTCTTCTTTTCTTCTTCTGCTTCTTGTTGCTTTTGTTCTTTTGCTTCTTCTTTTTCTTCTTCTTTTACTTCTTCTTTGTGTGCATGTTCTTCGTCTTCTTCTTCTTCCCCTACTTCGCTTTATTCTTCTTCTTCTCTTCCTCCTTCTTCTTCTACTCCTTCTTCTTGTTCTTCTTCTTCTTCTTCTTCTTCTTCTTCTTCTTCTTCTTCTTCTTCTTCTTCTTCTGCTTTTGCTTCTTTTTTTTCCTTGATCATCATTTTCTTCTTCTTCTTTCTCTTCTTCTTCTTCTTCTTCTTACTCTTCTTCTTCTTCTACTTCTACTTCTACTTCTACTTCCATTTGGTACTTTTCTTCTTCATCATCTTCTTCTTCTTCATCCTCTTCTTCTTCTTCCTCCTCTTCTTCTCCTTCCACTTCTTCTTCTTCATCCTCTACTTCTTCTTCTCCTCTTCCACCTTTTCTTTCTTTTTCTTCTTCCCCCTCTTCTTTTTTATTTTTCTTTTTTTTCTTCTTCATCTTTTCTTCTTCTTGATCCTTTTCATCTTTTTCTTCTTCTTCTTCTTCTTCTTGTACTCTTTCCACTTCTTGTTCTTCTTCCTCTTCTTCCACTTCCTTAACTTACATCTTTTGTTCTTCTTCTTCTTCTTTGTCTTATTGTTCTCCATCTCCTACTTCTCTAATTTCTTCATCTTTTTCTACTTCTTTTTCTTATATTTCTTCTTGTTCCAGTTCTTTTACTTCTTCTTTTTCTTCTTCTTCTTTTACTTATTCTTCTTCATCACCTTCTCTTTCTTCTTCTTTTTATTCTTCTTCTTCTTTGTTAACTTCTTCTTCTTCTTCATCATCTTCTTCTTCTTTGCCTTCATCCTCTTCTGCTTCTTCTTCATCTTCATCTTCCTCTTCTTCTTCTTCTTCTTCTTCTTCTTCTTCTTCTTCTATTTCTTCATCTTCTTCTTCTTTATTCTTCTTCTTCTTCTTTGTCTTATTTTATTCTTCTTCTTCTTCTTTTACATCTTCTTCTTTTACATCTTAACTTCCTCTTATTCTATTTTTCTTCATCTTCTTCTTCTTTTCCTTCCTCTTCTTCTTTTCCTTCATCCTCTCCCTCTTCTTCTTCTTCTTGATCATCATTATCATCATCATCTTCTTCTTCGTCTTATTCTTATTCTTCTTCTTTTTCAACTATACTACTACTACTTCCTCTTCATCATCATCATCATCTTCTTCTTCTTCTCCATCTTCTTCTACTTCTTCTTCATCTTCTCCTTCTTCTACTTCTACTTTATCATCATCATAATCTTCTTCTTCCTTATTATTATTATTATTATTATTATTATTATTATTATTATTGCTCTTCTTCTTCATCTTCTTCTTCGTCTTCTTCATCATGTTCTTCTTCTACTTCTTCTTTTTCATCATCATCATCTTCTACTTCTTCTCCTTCTTCTTCTTCTTCAGCTTTTTCTACTTCTTCTTCTTCTTCAACTACTGCTCTACTCTTCCTCCTCCTCCTCCTTCTACTATGTTTTCTTCTACTTCTATTTTTTCTTCTTTTCTACTACTTCTTTTTCTTCTTCTTCTTCTTCACCTGTGACATCTTCTTCTTCTTCATCTTCATCATCTGCTTCTTCTTCTTCGTCATCTTGTTCTTCATCATCATCCTGTTCTTCATCATCATCTTGTTCTTCTTCCCCCTCTTCTTCTACATCATCTTCTACTTTCTTCTTCTTCTTTATCTCCTTCTTGTACTTCTTCTACTTCTTCTTTATTTTTCTTCTTCTTCTTCCTCTTACACTTCCTCTTCTTCTCCTTCATCTTCATCTTTTTTTTCTTCTTCTTCTTCCTCTTCTTCTTCTTCTTCTTCTTCATATTCTTCTACTTCTTACTCTTCTTCTTCTTCTTCATCATCATTTTCTTCTTATACTTTTTCATCTGCTTCTTTCTCCTCCTCTTCTTCTTCTTCTTTTTCTTATCTTCTTCTACTTGTTATTCTTCTTCTTTTTCGTCTCCTTCTTCCTCATCTTCATCTTCTCCTTGTTGTTCTTCATCTTCTTTCCATTCTTTCACTTCTTCTTCTTCTTCTTCTCTTTTCTCTTCCTCTTCTTCTTCTTCTTCTTTTTCTTGAACTTGCTCTTGTATGGCTTCTTCTTCTACTACTTCTTCTTCTTCTTATTCTTCTTTCTCTTCTACATCTTCTCCCCCTTTCCTCCATTTTCTTCTTCTTTTTCTTCTTATTCTACTTCTTATTCTTGTTCCTCTTCTTCTTCTACTACTTCTTCTTTTACTTTTTCTTATTGTTCATCTTCTTCTCCTACTTCTTCTTCTATCACTTCTTTTCTTTGTTCTTCTTGTTCTTCATCTTCATTCCATTTTTTCATTTTTTCTTCTTCTTCTCTTTTTTCTTCATCTTCTACTTCTTCTTCTTCTTTTTCTTGGTCTTTCTATTCATCATCATCATCATCATCATCTTCTTCTTCTTCTTCTTCTTCTTCTTCTTATTCTTCTTTCTCTTCTACTTCTCCTCCTTTCCTCCATTTTCTTCCTCTTCTTTTTCTTCTTATTCTTCTTCTTATTATTTTCCTTTTCTTCTTCTTCTTCTTCTCCTTCTTCTTCTTTTACTTCTTCTTATTGTTTATGTTCTTCTCCTACTTCTTCTTTCACTTCTTTTCTTTCTTCTTCTTCCTCTTCTTCTTCTTCTTCTTCTTCTTCTTCTTCTCCCTCTTCTTCTTTTATTTCGTCTTCTCTTTCCTCTTCTTATTCTTCTTCTTGTTCATCTTATATTCTTCATCAACTTCTTCTTCTTCTTTTTCTTCTTCCTTTTTTTTTTCTTCTCATTCTTCCACTTCTTCCTTCTCTTCCAGTTCCTCTTCTTCTTCTTCTTTTCTTTCTTCATCTTGTTTGTCTTCTTGATCCTCTACTTGTTGTTTTTCTTCTTCTTCTTCTTCATCGTCTTTTTCTTCATCTTCTCTCTTTCTTCTTTTTCCTCTTCTTCTTCTTCTTCATCTTATCTTATTTTTTTTCTTTTTCTTCCTTTTATACTGCTTCTTTTTATTCATCCCCTGCTTCTACTACTGCTTCTTCTTGTTCTCCTCTTCCTTCACCACCTCCTTCTTCTTCTTCTTTTTTCTTCTCCTTCTCTTGTTCTTATTTTCCTTCTTCTTGTTTTTCTTCTTCTTTTCCTTCTTATTCTTCTTCTCTTTCTTCATCTTCTTCATCTTCTTCTTCCTCTTCTTCTTCTTCATCTTCTTCTTGTTCTTCTTCTTCTTCTTCATCTTCTTCTTCTTGTACTTCTCCTTCTACATCTTCTTCATCTTTTTCTTCTTCTTATTCTTCGTCATCATCATCATCATCATCATCTTCTTCTCCTTCTTCTTCTTCTTCTTCTGCTTCATCTTCTTCTTCAACTTTCTTTTCTTCTTCTTCTTTCTTTTATTTTTCTCCTTCTACTTCTCCTTTTTCTTTTTCTTCTTCTTCAATTCTACTTCTTCTTCTTCCTCGTCTTCTTCTTTTTCTTCTTCCTCTTCCTCATCTTCTTCTTCTTCTCTTATTCTTCTTCTCCTTCTTCTTTTTGCTCTTCTTCTTCTTTTTTTCTTCTTTTTTCTTCTTTCTCTTCTTCTTTTTCTTCTTTTTGTTCCTCTTCTTTTTTTTCCATCTTCTTCTTCTTCTTCTTCATCTTTTTTCTTTTTCTTCTTCTTCTTCTTCCTCCACTTCTTTTTCTTCTTCTTCTTTTTCTTTTTCTTCTTCTTCTTCTCCGTCTTCTTCTCCTTCTTCTTTTTCTTCTTCTTTATCTTCTTCTTCTTATTATTTTTCTTCCTCTTGTTCTTCTTCTTCTTCTTCATCTTGTTCTTCTCCTTCTTCTTCTTCTTCTTCTTCTTCTCCTCCTCCTCCTCCTCCTTCTTCTTCTTCTCCTTCTTTTTCTTCTTCAGCTTCTTTTCTTTTCATTCTCCTTTTTTCTCTTCTTCTAGTTCCTCTTCTTCTTCTTCTTCCTTATCTTCTACCTCTCTTTCTTCTTCATCTTCTTCTTCCTCTTCTTCTTATTCTTGTTCTTCTTCTTGTACTTTTCCTTCTTCCTCTTTTCTTATTTTGTTCTTCTTCTTCTTCTTTTTCTTCTTCTTATTCTTCTTGTACTTCATCATCTTCTTCTTCTACTTCTTCTTCTTATTCTTCTTCTTCTACTATTGCTTCTTCTTCTTCTTTTTCTTCTTCTTGATCATCTTTTTCTTCGTTTTCTTGTTTTTCTTATTCTTCTTCTTCTTCTTCTTCTTCTTCTTCTTCTTATCTTCTTCTTCTTCTTATTCCACTTTTTTTCCTTCTCCTTTTCTTTTTTTCCTCCTCTTCTTCTTCCTCTTCTTTTCTTCAGCCTCTTTCTCTTCTTCTTCTTTTTATTATTCTTCTACTTCTACTTCTTCTTTTTCTTGGTCTTCTTCTTCTGCACCATCTTCCTCTTCTTTTTCTTCTTCTTCTTCTTATTATTATTATTATTATTCTTCTTCTTCTTCTTGTCCTCCTCATCCTTCTTCTTTGTCTTCCTCTTCTACTTTTTCTTCATCTTTCTCTCGTTCTTCTTCTCCTATTTTCCTTTTCTCTTCTCTTCTTCATCTTCTTCTTCCTCTTCTTCTTCTTCTTCTTTTTCTCCTTCTTCTTCTTTTTTTTCTTCATCTTTCCTTTTTTTCTTCTTTCTCTTCTTCCTCTTCTTCCTCCTCCTGTTCTTCTTTTTCTTCTTCTTATCTTCTACATCTTCTTCTTTTTATTTTCGTTCTCCTTCTTCCTCTTCTTCCTTATCCTCTTGTTGAACTTCTTCTTCTTCTTCCCCATCTTCTGTCTCATTCTCTTCTTCTTCTTTTGTTTCTTCTTCATCTTCTTTGTCTTCTTCTTCCCTTACATCCTCTTTTTCTTTTTCTTCTTCTTCTTCTTCTCTTTCTTCTTCTTCTTTTTTTACTTCTTCATCTTAGTTTCCTTTTCTTCTTCTTTTTCTTCTTCATCTTCTTCTTTTTTCTCTGTCCTTCTATCTCTTTTCCATTTCTTCTAGTTCCTCTTCTTCTTCTTCTTCCTCATATTCTATCTCTTCTTCCTCTTCTTTTTCTTCTTCTGCTTCTTCTCCTTTTTCATCTTCTTCTACTTTTGCTGCTTCTTCTTCTTCTTCTTCTTCTTATTCTTCTTCATATTCTACTACTACTTTTTCTTCTTCTTCATCATCATCATCATCGTAATCTTCTTCTTCTTCTACTATTACTACTACTACTACTTATTCTTCTTCTTCTTCTTCTTTTTCTTCTTTATCCTCTTCATCTATTTCTTCTTTTTCTTTATCTTTATCTTCTTCTTTTTCTTCTTCTTCATCTTCTACTTCTTATTTTTCTTCCTCTTATTCTACTTCTTCTTTATCATCTTCTTTTACTTCTTCTTCTTCTTCTTCTTCTTCCCCCCTCCTCCTCCTCCTTTTTCTTCTTCTTCTCCTCCTTCCTCTTCTTATTCTTCTTTTTTGCTTTTCTTCTCGTTCTTCTTCTTCTCCTTGTCTTTCTTCTTTTCTTTCTTATTCTTCTTCTTCTTTTTCTTCTCCTTCTCCTTCTCCTTCTCCTTCTCCTTCTCCTTCTTCTTCTTCTTCTTCTTCTTCTTCTTGTACTTCTCTTTCTTCCCCTTTTTCTTCTTCTTCGTCTTCTTTTTTTCTTTTTTCGTCTTCTTCCTCTTCATTTTCTTCTTCTTCTTAGTCATCATCATCATCATCTTCTTCTTCTTCTTCTTCTTCTTCTTGTTCTTCTTCATCATCACCATCATCATCATCATCACCATCTTCTTCTTCTTCTTCTTTTCCTTCTTCTGCTTCTTCATTTTCATCTCCTTGTTCTTCTTTTTCTTACTTCTTGTTCTTCTTGTTAATGTTAATGTTGTTCTTCTTCTTCTACTTTTTCTTCTTCTTCTCATTCTTTTTCTTCTACTACTTGTTCTTCTTCTCTTATTTCTTCTTCTTTTTTTTCTTCTTCAATTTCTTCATTTTCTTCTTCTACTTTTACTTGTTCTTCTTGTTCTTCTTCTTCTTCGTCTTCTTCTACTGCTGCTTGTTTTCTTTCTTCTTCTTCTTTTTCTTCTTCCACTTCATCATCTTGTTCTTCTTCATTTACTTGTCCTTCTTCTTGTTCTTCTTCTTCTTCATTTTCTTCTTCTTCTTCTTCTTCTTCTTCTTCTTCTTCTCCTTATGCTCCTTCTTTTACTTCTTCTTCTTCTTCTTTTTCTTCTTCTTCATCTTCTGCTTCTTGTTTATCTTCCTCTTCATCTTCTTCATCTTCTTCTTCTTTTTCTTCTTCTTCTTCTTCTTCCTCCTCCTCTTCTACTTCCTCTTCTTCTTTCTTTGTTCTTCTTCTTCTTCATCTTTTCTTCTTCTTGTTCTTATTCTTCTTCTCCATCTTTTCCTTCACCTTCTTCTATTTCTTCTGCTTCCTCCAGTTCCATTTTTGCTTCTTCTTCCTCATCATTTGCTGCTCCTTCTTCTTCCTCTTCTTCTACAGCTTCTTCTTCCATTATTTCTTCTTCTTCTTCTTCTTCTTCTAATTCATCTTATCTTCTTCTTCTTCATCTTCATCTTCATCATCTTCCTGTTCCTCATCTTTTCCTTCTTCTTCTTTTCTACTTCTTCTTCTTCTTCTTCTTCTTCTTCTTCTTTTGTCTCCTTCTTCTTCATCTTATCTTCCTCTTCTTCTTCTTTGTCTTCTTCTTCTTCTTTTTCTTCTTTTTCTTCTTCTACTTCTTTTTCTTCTTCTTCTTCTTGTTTTTCCTTTTCTTCTTTTTCATCATCTTCTCTTCTTATTCTTCTTCTTTTTCTTCTTTTTTTTTCTTCTTGTTCTCTTTTTTCCTTTTCTTCTTCTTCTTCTTCTTCTTCTTCTTCTTCTTTCTTGTTCTTCTTCTTCAGCTCATCCTCTTTTTCTTCTTTGTCCTCTTCTTATATTTCTTCTTGTTCTTCTTCTTCTTCTTCTAGTTCGTTTTCCTCTTCTTGTTCTTCTTCATTTTCTCTTCTACTTCTTTTTTATCTTCTTCTTCATCTTCTACTTCTTCTTTTTCATCTTCTTCTTCTCCAATTTAATCGTCTTTGACTTCTTCTTTTCCTTCTGTTTCTTCTACTTCTTCTTGTTGTTCTCCTTCTTCTTCTTCTTTTTCATCTTTTTCTTCTTCATTTTTCTTTCATTCTTCTTATTCATGTTATTTTTTTCTTTTTCTATTTCTTCTTCTTCTTCTTTTATTTTTTCCTTTTCTCTTCCTCCTCTTCTTCTTCTTCTTCTTCTTCTTCTTTTCCTCTCCTATTTCTTTGTCTTCCACTTCTGCTACTCCTTTTTCTTCTTCTTCTACATCTTCTTCTTCTTCTTCTTCTTCTTCCACTTCTTCTTCCTCTTCTTGCTCCTTTTCTTCTTCTTCTTCATCTTCTTGTTCTTCCTCTTCTTCTTCTTCTTCACCTTCATCTTCTTATTCTTCACCTTCTTCTTCTTCTTCTTCTTCTTCGTCTTCTTTAACTTCTTCTTCTTCTTCTTCCTCATCATCAACATCATCATCATCATCATTGTCTTGTTCTTCTTCTTTTTCTTCTTCTTCTTCTTCTTTTACTATTGCTACAACTACTTCTTCATTTTCATCTTCTTCTTCTTCTTCCTCAACTTCTTTTTCTTCTTCTTCTTCTTCCTTTTCTTTATCTCCTTCTACTTCTTCTTTTCCTTTTTCTTTTTCTTCTTCTTCAACTTCTTCTTCTTCTTCTTCATCTTCTTTTTTTTCTTTTTCCTCTTCTTCTTCCTCTTCTTCTCTTATTCTTCTTCTCCTTCTTCTTTTGCTCCTTTTCTTCTTCTTTTTCTTCTTTTTTCTTCTTCCTCTTCTTCTTTTTCATATTTTTATTCTTCTTTTTTTCCTTCTTCTCCTTCCACTTCTTCTTCTTTTTCTTCCTCTTCTTCTCCAATTTCTTCTTCTTTTTCTACAACCTCTTCTTCTTCTTCTTCTTCTTCTTCTTCTTCTTCTTCTTGTCTTCTTCTTCTTCTTCTTCTTCTTCTTCTTCTTCTTCTTCTTCTTCTTCTTCTTTTTCTTTTTCTTCATCTTCTCCTTCATCTTCTCCTTCATCTTCTCCTTCTTCTTCTTCTACTTCTTTTTCCACTTCTTCCTCTTCCTTTTCTTCTTCTTTATCATCTTCATCTTGTTCTTCTTCTTCATGTTCTTCTTCTTCTTCCACTTCTTCTTCTTCTTCAACTTCTTCTTCTTCTTCCTCTTCCACTTCTTCTTGCTTGTTCTACTTCTTCTTCTTCTTCTTCTTCTCTTTTTTCATATCCTTCTTGTTCTTCTTCTTCATCTTCTTCTTCTTCTTCTTCTTCTTCTCCTTCTTCTTCTTCTTCTTTGTCTACTTCTTGTTTTTCTTCTTCTTCTTCTTCTTCTTCTTCCTTTTCTTTATCTTCTTCTTTTTCTTCTTCTTCTTCTTCTTCTTCTTCTATTTCTTCTTCTTCTTCCTTCTTCATCTTATAACATTTTTGATCTTCATCATCTTCTTTGTCTTTTTCTTTTTCTTCTTCTTCTTCTTCTTCTTCTTCTTCTTCTTCTTCTTTTTCTTCTTGTTTTCTTTTTCTTCTTCTTCTTCTTCTAATCTTCTTCTTCTTCTTCTAATCTTCTTCTTCTTCTTCTTCTTCTTCTTATTCTTTTACTTCTACATATTCTTGTCTTTCTTCTTTTCAGTCGTCTTCTTCTTCTTCTTCAACTTCTTCTTCTATGTCATCATCTTCTTTTTCTTCTCCTTCATCCTCTCCTTCTTCTTCTTCTTCTTCTTCTACAACTACTACTTCTTCTTCTCCTTCTTCTTCTTCTTCTTCTTCTTCTTCCTCTTCTTCTTCATCTTCTTCTT
>JAIUJO010001705.1:2500-5000 GCA_023846275.1 Vanilla planifolia | reverse complement strand
TTTTAATTCTTCTTCTTCCTCTTCTTCATCTTATCTTCTCATTCTTTGTTTTCTTCTACTTTTTCTTCTTCTTTTGTTTCTTCTTCCTCGTCTTCTTCTTCTTTTCCTTCTACTTCTTCCTCTTCTTCCACTTCTTCTTGTTCCTCTTCATCTTATTGTTCCTCATCTTCTACCTCTTCTTCTTCTTATTATTCTTATTCTTCTTCTTTCACTACTTCTTCCTATTCTTCTTCTTCTTCTTCTTCTAATTCTTCTTATTCTTCAACTTCTTCTTCTTCTTCTTCTTCTCCTCCTCTTATTTCTTCACCTTCTTCTACTTCTTCTTCTTCATCATCTTCTTCTTCTCCTAATTCTTCTTATTCTTCTTCTTTTTCTTCTTCCTTTTAATCTTCTCTTTTTCTTCTTCATCGTATTCTTATTCTTCTTCTTCTTTTATTATTACTTCTACCTCTTCTTCTTCTACAACTTCTTCTTCCTCTTCAACTACTTCTTCTTCTTCTTCTTCTTCTTCTTCTTTCTCCTTCTTCTTCTTCACCTTCTTGTTCTTCGTCATCTTCTTCTTCTACTTCTTCTTCTTCATCTTCTTCTTCTTCTTCTTCTTCTTCTTCTCTTTGTTCTTCTTCTTCTTCTTCTTCTTCTACTTCTTCTTCTTCTCCTTTTTCTTCTTCTACTTCTTCTTCTTCTTCTTCTTCTCATTCTTCTTCTTCTTCTTCTTCTTCTTCTCATTCTAGTTCTACTTCTTCTTTTTCTTTTTCTTGTTCTTCTTCTTTTTCTTCTACTTTTTTTCATCTTCTTCTTCATCTTATATTCTTCTTCTTCTTCTTCTTCTTCATCATCTTCTTATTCTTGTTCTTCTTCTACTTCTTCTTCTTCTTTTCTTCTTACTTTTTCTTCTTATACTACTTCTTCCACTACATCTTCCAGTTCTTCTACTTCTTCTTCTTGCTTCTTCTTGATCATCATCTTCTTCTTCTTCTTCTTCCTCTTCTTTTTTTTTCTTCTTCTTCTTCATCTTCTTCTTCATCGTATCTCCTTTTTTTTCCTTTTCTTCTTTTTATTCTTTTTCTTCTTCTTTTCCTTTCCCTTCTTCCTCTCCTTCCTTTTTTCTACTTCCTTATTTTCTATCGCTTCTTCTTTATTTCTTCTTCTTTTTTTCTACTTCTCCATCTTCTCCTTCTTCTTCTTCTACTTCTTCGTCTTTTTCTGATATTTCTTCTTTTACATCCTAACATCTTCTTCCTCTTCTTTTTTTTCTTCTTCTTCTTCTTCTTCTTCGTCTTCTTCTTCCACTTCTTCTTCTTCTTCTATTCCTTCGTCTTCTTCCTCTTGTTTTTCTTGTTCTTCATCTTCTTCTTCATCTTTTTCTGCTTCTTTTCATCCTTCTTCTACTTCTTCTTCTTCTTCTTTCTCATCATCTTCTTCTTCCTCCTCTTCTTCTACTTCTTCTTGTACTACTTCTTTTCTTCTTCTTCTTCTTCAACTTCCTCTTCTTCTTCTAAGTCTTCTTCTTCTTCTTCTTCCTGTACTTCTTCTTTGTCTTCTTCTTCTTCTTCGTCTTCGTCCTCTTCTTCTTCCTCTTCTTCTTCTTCATCTTCTTCTTCTAGTTCTTCTTCTTCTTCTTCTTTTCCTTCGACTTCTTCCTCTTGTTCTTCAAATTCATCTTCTTCATCATCTTCTTCTTCTTCTTCATCTTTTTCAACTTCTTTCTTCTTCTTCTTCTTCTTCTTCTTCTTCTACGTCTTCTTCTTCTTCTTCTTCATATTCTTCTTCTACATCTACTTTTTCTCCTACTTCTTCTCATATTTCTTAAACTTTTTCTACTTCTTCTTCTTCTTCTTCATCATCATCTTCCTCTCCTTTGTCTTCTCTTTCTTTATTGTCGCCATCTTCTTCTTCGTCTTCTTTTTTTTGTTCTTCTTCTACTGCTTCTTCTTCTTCTTCTTCTTCATCATCATCTTCTTCTTCTTCTTCTTCTTCTACTTCTTCCACTTCTTCTTCTTCTACTTCTTTTCCTTTGTCTACTTCCTCTTGTTCTTCAACTTCATCTTCTTCTTCTTCATCTTCTTCTTCTTCTTCTTCTTCTTCTGCTTCTTCTTCTTCATCTTTTTTCTACTTCTTCTTATTCTTCATCTTTTTCTTCATCTTCTTATTCTTCTTCAAGTTGTTCTTCTCCTTCTTCTTCTTCTCCTACTCCTACTTCTTCTTGTTCAACTTCTTTTTCTCCTCCTTCTTCTTATATTCTTCTTCCTTTTCTTCTACTTCTTCTTCTTCCCCTTCTTCTTTTTCTTCTTCGTCATCCTCTTCTTCTTCTTCTTCTTCTTCATCATCTTCTTCGTCTTCTTCTTCTTATTCTTCTTCTTCTTCCTCTCCTCCTCATCCTCCTCCAACTATTTCTTCTTCTTCTTCTTCAATTTCTTTTTCTTCTACTTTTTTCTTTCTTCAACTTCTTCTTTGTCTACTTCTTTTTACTTTTTCTTCTTCTTCTTCATCTAATCTTCTT
>JAIUJO010001913.1:122500-124910 GCA_023846275.1 Vanilla planifolia | reverse complement strand
TGGGATAAGAAGAAGAGGAAGGAGAAGAATAAGAATAAGAAGAAGAAGAAGAAGAAGAAGAAGATGAAGTAGAAGAAGAAGAAGAGGAAGAAGAAGAATGATGAGAAGATGAAGAAGAATTAGAAAAAGAAGAAGAAAAAAGAAGGAGAAGAAGAAACAAGAAGAAAAAGAAGGAGAACTAGGAAAAGAAGAAATAGAAGAAGTAGAAGAAGAAGGAGAAAAAGTAGTAGAAGAAGAAGATGAAGAAGAAGAAGAAGAAGAAGAAGAAGAAGAAGAAGAAGATGGAGAAGAAGACAGAGAAGGAGAAGAAGAAGAAGATGATGATGATGATGATGATGATGGTGAAGAAGAAGAAGGAAGAGAAGGAGAAGAAGAAGAAGAAGAAGAAGAAGAAGAAGAAGAAGAAGTAGAAGAAGTTGAAGAAGAGGAAGAAGAAGAAGAGGAAGAGGAAGAGGAAGAAGAAGTAAAGGAAGATGAAGAGAAAGAGGTTAGGGAAGAAGAAGAAGAAGAATTAGTAGAAGAAGAAGGAGAAGAAGAAGAAGAAGAAGAAGAAGAAGGAGAAGAAGAAGAAGAAGAAGAAGAAGAAGACAAAGAAGGAGAAGAAGAAGAAGAAGAAGAAGAAGAAGAAGAAGAAGAAGAAAGAACGAGTAGAAGAAGAAGAAGGGGAAGCAGAATAAGAAGAAGAAGAAGAAAAAGATTAAGAAGGAGATGGAGAAGAAGAAGGAGATGGAGAAAAAGAAGAAGAAGAAGAAGGAGAACATGAAGAAAGAAAAGGAGAAGAAGAAAGAGAAGATTAAGGAGAAGAAGAAGTAGAAGAAGAAAGAGAAGAAGATGAAGAAGAAGTAGAAGAAGAAGATGAAGAAGAAGGAGAAGAAGAATAAAAATAAGAAGAAGAAGAAGAAGAAGAAGAAGAAGAAGAAGAAGATGGAGAACAAGACAGAGAAGGAGAAGAAGAAGAAGAAAATGATGGTTACGTTGGTGAAGAAGAAGAAGAAGAAGAAGAAGAGGAAGAAGAAAAAGTAGAACAACGAAAAGAAGAACAACTAAAAGAAGAAGATGAAGGATAAGAAGAAGAAAAAGGAAAGGAAGATGAAGAAGAAGAAAAAAATAAGGAGGGAATGAAGAAGAACTAGAACTAGAAGAAGAAGAAGAAGAAGAAGAAGAAGATGATGAAGAAGTGGAAGAGGAAGAAGAACGAGACAGAGAACAAGAAGAAGAAGAAGAAGAAAGAGAAGAAGAAGTAAAGGAAGAACAATAATACTAAAGATAATAATAATAATAATAACAATAGTTATAATAATAATAAATGGATAAAGAAGAAGAAGAAGAAGAAGTAGAAGAAAAAAGAAGAAGTACAAGAAGGAGAAGAGAAAGTAGATCATGAAGAAGGAGTAGAAGAAGAAAAGGGAGTGGAAGAAGAAGAAGAAGAAAAAAGTCAAAGAAGGAGAAAAAGAAGGAGTAGGGGAAAAAACAAGAAGAAGAAGAAGAGAAGAAGAAGAAGAAGAAGAAGAAGAAGAGGAAAATGTAGAAGAAGAAGAATAAGAATAAGAGAAACAAGAAGTAGAAGATGACAGAGCAGAAGAAGAAGAAGAGGAAGAAGAAGAAGAAGAAGAAGAAGAAGAAGAAAAGAAGTAGCAGAAGAAAATGAAGAAGAAGAAGAAGAAGAAGAAGACGGAAAGAAAAGATGAAGAAAAAATAAGAAAAAGAATAAGAAAAAGAAGTAGAACAAGATGATGAAAAAGAAGAAGAAGAAGAAGAAGAGGAAAAGCTGAGGAATAAGAAGAAGACAAAGAATTAGAAGAGAAGAAGAAGAACAAGAAGAAGAAGAAAGAGAAGAAGAGAAAGAAGAAGAAGAGGAAGAAGAAGAAGAGAAGGAGCAAGACAACATAGAAGAACAATAAGAAGAAGAACAAGTAGAAAAAGCAGAAGGAGCAGAAGAACAAGGATAGGAAGATGAAGAAGATGAAGAAAATGGAGGAGGAGAGCAAGAAGAAATAGAAGAAGAAGGAGTAAGCAGAAGAACAAGAAATAGAAGAAGAAGAAGAAGAAGAATAAAAATATGATGAAGATGAAAAATTAGTAGAAGATGAAGTAAAAGAAGGAGAGGAAGAAGAAGAAGAAGAGGAAGAAGTAGAATAAGAAAAAGAAGAAGATGAAGAAGAAGAAGAAGAAGGAGAAGAGAAGAAGAAGAAGAAAAAAGAAGAAGAAGAATAAGTAGTAGAAGAAGAAGAAGATGAAAACTAAGTAGTAGAAGAAGAAGAAGAAGATGAAAAAGAAGAAGAAGAAGAGGAAGAATAACAAGTATAGGAAGAAGAGAAAGAAGAAGAAGAAGAGGAAGAATAACAAGTATAGGAAGAAGAGGAAGAAGAAGAAGAAGAAGTGGAAAAAGTGAAAGAAGAAGAAGAAGAAA
>JAIUJO010001913.1:112500-115000 GCA_023846275.1 Vanilla planifolia | reverse complement strand
GAAGAAGGAGAAGAATAAGAACAACGAGAGAAGAAGGAGAAGAAGAAAAAGAAGAAGAATTAGATGAAGGAGAAGAAGAAGAAAAGGGAGTAGCTAAAGAAGAATAATAATAAGAAGAAGAAGAAGGAGAAAATTAATAATAATAATAATAATAATAATATTATTAATAATTAGCAGAAGAAAAAGATAAAGATGAAGAAGATGTCGAAGAAGAGGAGAATGTGGAGGAAAAAAGGAGAAGATAAAAAAGAAGTAGTAAAAGAAGAAAGAGAAGAAAAAGGAGAAGGAGGAGGAGGAGGAGAAGCAATAATAGAAGAAGAAGAAAAAGAAGAAGGAGAAGAAGAAGAAGTAGAAGAAGTAAAAGTTGAAGAAGGAGAAAAAGTTGAAGATGGAGATGAAGAAGAAGAAGATAAAGAAGAAAAGGGGAAAGTCATAGTAATAGTAGAAGAAGAAGAAGAAGAAGAAGGATAAAAAGAAGAAGAATAAGAAGAAGAAGAAGAAAAAGTAAAAGAAGTAGAAGAATAAAAAAAGAGGAAGAAGAAGAAGAAAAAGAAAAAGAAGAGGAAGAAGAAGAAGAAAAAGCAAAAGAAGAAGAAGAAGTGGTGGAGGAAGAAGAAGAAGCAGAAGAAGTGGAGGAAGAAGACGAAGGAGGAAGAGGAGGAGAAAATGCAGATGGAGAGGAAGATGTACCAGAAGAAGAAGAAGAAGAAGAAGAAGAAGCAAAGAGGAGGAGAGAAAGTGGAAAAGAAGAAGAAGATGAAGAAGAACATAAAGAAGAAGAAGAAGGAGATGGAGAAGAAGAAAAAGAAGAAGATGGAGAAGAAAAAGAAGAATAAAAGAAATAGATGGAGAAGAAGAAAATGTTGGAGAGGAAAAAGTTGAAGAGGAAGAAGAATAAGAGGAACAACTAGTAGTTGTACTAGTAGTTGTAAAAGAAGAAGATTAATAAGGAGAAAAAAACAAAGGAGAAGTAGAAGAACAAAAAGTTGAAGAAGAAGAAGAAGGTGAAAAAGAAGAAGAACAAGAATAATAACAATAATAATAAGAATAATAATGATAATAATAAGAAAGAGAAGAAGAAGAAGAAGAAAAAGAAGACGAATAATCAGAAGAAGGAGAAGATGAAGAAGAAGAGGAGGAAGAAGAAGAAAAAAGGAGGAGGATAAGAAGAAGAAGAAGAAAAAGAAGAAGAAAAAGGAGAAGAAGAAGGACAGGAAGAAGAAGAAGAAGAAGAAGAAAAAGAAGAAGAAAAAGAGGAAGAAGAACAACAACTAGAAGTAGAAGAAGAAGAAGGAGAAGAAGAAGAAGAAGAAGGAGAGGAAGATGAAGAATAAGAAGAAGAAGAATAAGAAGAAGAAGAAGAAGAAGAGGAAGAAGAAGAAGAAGAGGAAGAAGAAGAAGAAGAAGAAGAAGAAGACTAAGAAGAAGAAGAAGACGAAGATGAAGACGAAGAAGAAGAAGAAAAAGAAAAAGAAGTAGAATAAGAAGATGAAGAAGAAGAAAAACTAGAAGTAGAAGAAGAAGTAAAAGATGAAGGGGAAGAAAAACAGAAGGAACAAGTAGAAGAAGATGATGAAGAAGAAGAAGAAGAACAAGAAGATGATGATGAAGATGACAAAAAAGAAGAAGAAGAAGAAGAAGATGAAGGAGAAAAAGAAGAAGAGCAAGAAGATAAAGAAGAATTAGAAGAAGAAGATGAAAAATAAGAAGAAGAAGAACAGGAAGATGAATAAGAAGGAGAAGGAGAAGGAGAAGAAGAAAAAAATAGATGAGGAAGAAAAAGAAGAAGGAGAAGAACAAGAAGAAGAACAAAAAGAACAAGAATAAAAATAATAAAAATAATAATAATGACAATAAAATTAATAATAATAAGAAGAAAAGGAAGAAGAAGAAGAAGAAGAAGTCGAAAAAAAGAAGTAAAATAAGATGTAGTTGTAGTAGAAGAAGAAGAAGGAGGAGGAGGAGGAGGAGGAGGTGGAGGAGGAGAATGAGAAGAAAAAGAAGTAAAAGAAGAATAAAAAGACTAAGAAGAAGAAGAAGAAGAAGAAGAAGAAGAAAAAGAAGAAGAACAAAAAGAGGAGAAGAAGAAGTAGAAGGAGAAGAAGAAGAAGAAGAAGAAGAAAATGAAGGAGAGAAACTTGAGGAAGAAGAAGAAGAAGAAGTTAAAGAAGAAGAACAAGAAGAAATAGAAGACGAACAATAATAATAATGATAATAATAATAATAATAATAGTAATAATAATAAGAATAATATGTGGAATAAGAAGAAGAAGAAGGAAAAGGAGAACAAGGAGAAGAAGGAGAAGTAGATGAAAAAGAAGAAGTAGAAGAAGGAGAAGAATAAGAATAAGATGAGAAGAAGAAGAAGTAGTAGTATAAGAAGAAAAAGAAGGAAAACAAGAAGAAGATGAACGAGAAGAACAAGAAGAGAAGTAGGAGGCATAGGCGAAGAAGTAGAAGAAGGACAAGAAGGAGAAGAAGTGGAAGAAGAAAAGAAGAG
>JAIUJO010001913.1:105000-107500 GCA_023846275.1 Vanilla planifolia | reverse complement strand
ACAATAATAATAACAATAAGAAGAAGAAAAGTAGTAGAAGAAGAAGAAGAAGAACATGAAAAAGTAGAATGTAAAGAAGGCAAAGAAGAAGAAGAAGTAGCAGTAGTAGAAGAAGAAGTAGAAGAAGAAGAAGGAGAAGAAGAAGAAGAAGAAGAAGAAGAAGAAATTGGGAAATAATGAGAAGAAGAAAAATTGTCGTAAAGGAATAGGAACAAAAAGTAGTAGAAGAAGAAGAAGATGGAGAAGAAGAAGGAGAAGAAGAAGAGGAAGGAGAGGAAAACGATGAAGAAGAAGAAGAAGAAGAAGAAATAGAAGAAGAAGAAGAAGAAGTAGAAGTAGAAGAAGAAGAAGACGAAGAAGAAAAAGAAGAAGAAGAAGAAGAAGAAGAAGAAGAAGAAAGACTAAGGAAAGATCAAGAAGAAGGCGAGGAGGAGGAAAGAAGGAAGGAAAGAAGAAAGGAAGGAAGGAAGAAGAAGAAGAAGAAGAAGAAGAAGAAGAAGAAGAGGAAGAAGAAGAAGAAGAAGAAGAAAAAAAAAATTGGAGGAAGATGAAGAAAAAGAAGAAGATGAGCAAGAAGAAGAAGATAAAGGAGAACAAGAAGAAGAAGAGGAAGAAGAAAAAGAAGAAGAAGAGAAAGAAGAAGAAACAAAAGAAGGATAAGAAGAAGAATAAGAAGAAGAAGAAAAAGTAGAGGAAGAAGAAGAAGAAGAAGAAGTAAAAGAAGAAGAAGATAAAGAAGAAAAGAAGAAGAAGAAGAAGAGGAACAAAAAGAAGAAGAAGATATAAGAGAAGAAGAAGAAGATGAAGAAGAAGAATAAAAATATAAACAAAGATGATAGTAGTTTTAATAATAATAATAATAATAATAAAAGAATGAGAAGAAGAAGATGATGATGATGATGTTTGGAAAAGGAGAAGAATAAGATTCTTCTTCTTGATCCTTTTCTTCTTCTTCTTCTACTTCTTCCTCTTCTTTTTCTTTTTGATCTTTATCTTCTTCTTCTTCTTCTTCTTTTTCTTTTACTTCTTCCTCCACTTCTTGTTGCTCTTCTTAGTTTTTCTCTATTTTTTCTTATACATTTCTCTTTCTTCTTTTTTTTTCTTCCTCTTCTTCTTCTTCTTTTCTTCTTCCCATTCTTCTTGTTCTTCCTCTCCTTCTTTTTCTTCTTCTACTCCTTATTCATAATCATTATCATCTTCTTCTTCTTCTTCTTCTTCTACTACTACTTCTACTTCTTCCTCCACTTATTCCTCTACTTTTCTTCTTACTATTTGGTTACTTTTGCTTCCTCTTTGTCCTTTTCTTCTCCTGCTTCTTTTTTCCTTTTCTTCTTCTCTTTGTACTTCTTCTTCGTCATCTCCTTCTTCTTCTTCTTCTTCTTCTTCTTCTTCATCTTCTTATTCTTCTTCTTCTTCTTCTTCTTCTTCATCGCCTCGTCCTCCAACTTCTTTTTCTTCTTATTCTTCTTCTTCTTCCTCTTCCTCTTCTTCTTCTTCATCTTCTTAATCTTTCTCTCCTTCTTGTTCTTCTTCTCCTTTTTCTTCTTCTTCTTCTTGTTCTTTTCCTTTCCTTTCTTTCTACTTCTTCTTCTTCTACTTCTTTTTCTTCTTCTTCTTCTTCCTCTTATTCTTCTACTTCTTACTCTTCTTCTTCTTCTTCTTCTTCTTCTTCTCCTCCTTTTTCTTCTTCTTTTTCTTCTTCTTCCTTTTCTTCTTCTTGATCTTCTTCTTCTTCTTCTTTTTCTTCTTCTTATTCTTCTTCTTCTTGATCATTTTCTTCTTCTTCTTCTTCCTCTTCTTTTTCTTCTTGATCTTTATCTTCTTCTTCTTCTTCTTCTTTTAATTCTTCCTCCACTTCTTGTTCATCTTCTTATTTTTCCTCTTTTTTTTCTTATACTTTTCTTTTTCTTCATTTTTTTCTTCTTCTTCTTCTTCTTCTTTTCTTCATCCCATTCTTCTTGTTCTTCCTCTCCTTCTTCTTTTTCTTCTTCTACTCCTTCTTATTCATCATCATCATCATCTTCTTCTTCTTCTTCTTTTTCTTCTTCTTCTTCTACTACTACAACTACTACTTCTACTTCTTCCTCCTCTTCTTCCTCTACTTCTTTTCTTCTTTTTATTTTGTCACCTCCTCTTTGTCCTTTTCTTCTTCGTCTCCTGCATCTCCTTTTTCCCTTTTCTTCTTCTATTTCTAATTCTTCTCCGTCATCTATTTCTTCTTCTTCTTGTTCTTCATCATATTCATCTTCCTGTTCTTCTTCTTCTTCTTCTTCTTCTTTTTCTTCTTCATCTTTTCCTTCTTCAACTTTTTCTTCTTCTTCTTCTTCTTGCGCAGCTCCATCTTCTTTTCTACTTCTTCTCCTCCTCCTTCTACTTCTTCTTCTACTTCTTCAAATTCCTCTGCTTCGTCTTCTACTTCTTCTACTTCTTCATCTTCTTCTTATTCTACTTCTTCTTCTTCTATTATTTCTTCTCTTTCTTCTTTATCTTACTATTATTA